>JAQQPU010008437.1:0-14620 GCA_029168905.1 Artemia sp. Kazakhstan ARC1039 | reverse complement strand
GGAATAGAAAATAGGTCCAGAACTCATAATTTACAATTTTCTTCTGTAAAACAATAAAATTCTCAGAAGCTTCAATGATATTTGTTTGTTTCTAAAATAATTATTTAAATTATTTATAAATAATATTTTAATTATAAATAAAATAATAATAATTATAAAAAATTATAATTAATATAATTAATTTAAATTATTTATAATTAATAATTATTCTAAAATCACCTTGTTTGAAAGTATATCGAGAATTATATTTAATGAAAACATTTATCCAGTTATATGAAAGCTCCCAAATGATGCCCAGTTCATTACTACGGTTCGGATGTCTTACATTTACTCGTTATAGAGTACGTACTACCAGCTCATTAGATTTTTATTACAAATTAAAAATTAGCACGTCCACGGAAGAGATATTTTGACTCTAGCAAAGAAAAACAAAATTAAATAGTTGGTGTGCAATTGGATCTAATCAGTATTAGGACGTTGGCTTACAGAACACGTCCTACTCATTATATAAGAGAAAAACATATTTTTTTTTCTTATGACTAATTTCTATATATGCAGAAATCACGTCTCTAGTCTGTTAAGATTAACTTTACTGGACCAGCTCGATATACTTGGCAGCCAAGGTTTCCGTAATTTCATTTTCGTTTTTAAGGATGATTTTGTTTTTAAATTTTTAACTAAACGTGGTTGTCGAGTGGTTTAATTTTTTTTTCTACTGGACATCGACTCCCTATAACTCGAAATATAGTCGACTTGAAATTCTCGATATCTCGAATTATTTTCAATCCCCTAAGAAAAACCTGTCTAAGTCGAAGAAAAGACCATGCATAACTCGAATTAATTTTGCGGTTTAGTTTTTCCTCTGTGAGTCAAAGTGACAGAAAAATTATCTCTATAACTCGAAATTTAGTAGATAAGCTGTCATTTAATTTTCGCTTTACCTCCACAAGACATTTTTTGTCTCTATAATCTCGAAGTTTTTCCAACGGACGAACCCCGCCAGGCAGGTTGTAACGTGTAAATTTTGATATGAATTGACTTTGTTTATCATATTTATGCATCGTGTCCTGTTAATGTGGCTGTAGGGAGTAAATTTAGTATTTTTTTACCTCGAATTTTCATTTGGCTCATATCTATAACTCGTTACCTTTGTAAGTCGAATTTTATATAGAATGACATCCATAACTCGAACTATGCATGAGTCGAAATATACGTAACTCGAAGAAAAATCGTGGTCCCGGGAATTTCAAGTTAGCGAGAGTCGACTGTATTTAAAAATGACTTTTTGATTTTTTGAATATTTTCGCAAAAGAATCACCATTTGCAGATTTCTGCTATGTTGCTCGCCTTGTATTCCGTCGTGGAAGTAGCGAATGCTTGTCGCCCTCCTAGCGGAATATTTGGACACTTTCCAAGTAGAGACTTCTTCTCCCAACAATCTTTTAGTAGGTGATGAACTATCAATTTGTATTCTTCTTATGTTGTTTTTCTTTTTACTAAATCATTTTATGATCAGCACATTAAGTTTAAAATCACCATTGTGTTTAGCTGTTGTGTCCACCGTCCGCTAGATGGGGCGGCATGTGTAGCGCTCGCATCTCTTTTCCCCTGTTTTCTCTCCCTTTACTTTTCTTGTTTTAGTACCCCTCCGATTGCAGCCGTTTTGCTTAACTTGGCTTGCATGGTGTCAGAAACAGATGGCACTACTATCGAAACACTTGATATCATTTTAAGATTCGTATCTTCCTGTTGCAAAATGTAAAACTGATACCTATATCTAAAGTATTAGTCACATATTTCAGAAAACTTTCATAGGGGAAAGGGGGATGTGATGCCTCGAAGTGAGCTTTGGGTCTAAAAATTAGGGGGGTTTTATTAGGGGAACGATCATAGAGGATGGAAACTTCGCTTTACTTAGATATTATTAGCTACATTACAATGTTGAACTCGAGCTATTATTCTAAGAGGAAGTTGGACTGTTCTAAATCCTCATGTGTTAAATGCTAGTAAATAATAATTGCTATTGAAACGGGATGCGGTAAAACATCAGGAGTATATATTCAGGAACTGTCAACCTGTTTATAACCATTTTACCTAACCCATTTTAATTACTAAATATTTGGTAAGGCATTCTTCAAATGTTAACTGTTTAGGTCCTTCTGAGGCCCTACTACTGCTAAATATCTTGGTATCCACAAGGTTGACGCCAATCCCTTACACAACATTAAATAATAAGTTCTATCCGATGCATTGCATTTTGGCTGTAAAATAACAAAAAATGTATACAAAATCTGTTTTTAGGATTATGTCTGTGTTGTGATTCTCGCTTCCTGCATTAGCTTAGTAACGAAGAACCAAATCTTGACATGGGTTATTATTTGCCATTTTATGTTGTTATTTTGCATGATTTAGTACTTATTTACATACTCAATGGAAACTCCAAAAAGAGGAACCATCAAAATTATTTATTGCCGAATAGAATATTAATATAAAATTAGCTTAGTTTGTAAAAACCTCCATTTTTCAACTTTGGTGCTTTATACAATGAACCTGTTTCTATCTGTTAAGGCTCCACTCGGAGGTTTTTATGGTGGCAAATTCGTTGTCATTTGAACTGCTGCGTGCAAGAAATCGACAGGTCTACTTTCTAAGTGTTTTGAGTTCATGATCATGGCCATTAGTGAAAAGAGAAAAAGTGAAAATAGAACCGAAGAGAAAAAGAGAGGTTATGGTTTGGCGTTCCCGTGTTGAGTAGTGTGCTGTGCTTTAGTTCCGTTGATATTAATTTTGCGGCATATTTTTGACAGTTTTATGACATAATTTTCATGCTGTTGTGTTCAATTTTGAGCCGGTAAAAGAGAACGTAAAGCATAATTGGTTCTTTTTGGGTGAAATTTTAAGCTGGGAATATTATTCCTTATTTCTGAAGAGACAAATAGCCCCGCCTTTTTAGAATCTGATTGGTTTATTTTCGTGATAGATTTTCATAAGCCAATCATATTATCTCTTATTTCCGGAGAGACAAATCGCCATTTTTTTTTTGTTTTAAAACAAAATTCCGCAGGGAATTTGAATTAAATGAATTTGTATCGCACAAAGAGTCGCAGCATTTTTGTTTAAAATAAATAACCGATGTTTTTTCTTCTGTCGTGGAAGAGCACTCAGGGCAGCTAAGCGCTTCATAGTCGCTTGAAGAGTTTTCTTTTTACGTAGAAATATTCTTTTCAGAGTTGGATACTCAAATGAAACCAGACGGGTTCACTTGGCTCTTAGAAAAACAGCCCTTCCGACTTGTCTAATTCTTGCAAGTAGCTCCTTAGTCGAGTCAGTTTGCATTTTTTCTCAAAGAGAGAATCATTGTTCCGATGATTCGAGACAATTTAATTATCAGACATCCGAGTTTGACATTTGATCTTTGAAAATTATTCAGTCCAACGACTGGAGTTGAAAGCATGTCGCTTCTCTGTGACGTTTTTTTGTTTCTTTTGAGTGCAAGTATAGGCTATATGAATATATAGCAATTTTAATGAATGCTGCCTTTATATTGTCGGCCTACTCTTACCTATTAACTTAGTTTTAAGTAAATCTACGGCCATTAGAATGTATATTGCGTTCAGGCTGGGGCTGGATATTGTTAGTGTCATAAAAGCTGTAAATTGCAAATTGGACATTCATGCTTTCATAAATTGTGTTGTGGTATAGTTTAATATACCATATAAACTCTCATCTGCTCCCTCGTGGATTTTTTTTTTTAATTAGAAATTGGAAGATCTTGAATTGGAGAGGTATGAGAGAAGACAATGGGACTAGCCTTAAAAAATGTGTTTCATAACCTGGCCCCTTACTTATGGCATTATTAAATTGTCGTTACAAATGTCTTAGCTACTATTATTTAAGGCTGGACAGGCTTAACCTTTTCAAGTCAAAATCGGCCAGAATTTAAACTTGTTAGTCCTGTTACTGATATTGCTGGATTGTGGGGAAATGGATCAAAGCCTTTCAGTGGCAGTGACAAACTGACCAGGTTTGATGTAAAGGACCCTTTCTCTCCTCCACTTCAATGTGACACCATGCTCCTTATTATTTGCCTGCAAAAAATGACTACCAAGAAATTTTGAAGACTACTTCATATTCTCACTTATTTCATTCCTAAAAGGGCATTGCTTCACTTTGCAGGTTTTTTTTTTACTTTTTCAATGAAAACACAAAGAAAGTATTCTTTAAATCTTCTTCCCCCTCTAGTTGACGTTTCTGCTTGTAGGCCTCCATTTTTATTATCTTTAATGACAACGTTTGTTGTTAAGTTAACAAACTTCAGTTTAGCTCGTTTTTTTTTATCATTTTTGCCAACTCTCTGGGAGACTTTTTTTTCTTTTTTTTAGTAACCATACTGAAACATTGCAAGTGAATTCGTGGGTAGACAAAACAGTATCACCGTATAGTGTTTAATTTCATTTGAGTGAAATTTTTGTAATACTTCGCTATTTTATACATTGGTCCTTATTTTAAATAGGGGACAAAACATGCACTTTCGTTCAATTTTCCTAAAGAAGCAATGAGAGTTTCGATTAGTTCCGTTATATATTTACAGAGTAGTTTTTTGTGGCGTTAATGTAGGCTTGAACCCCCCCCCCCTTAAAACCCAGATCCAGGATGGGTGACTGGTCATTTCGAAGACTTGTTTTGAACGTGCTACGGCACGTTCTACGGGCGAAGGATGACAGATTGCCAAAGATTGTCCTTTTTGGCCAACCATCTAGGGCTAAACGTAAAGCAGGTCGTCCGCGGCTGGGGTGGGAGGATGTCATAAAGAAAGATTTAAAGCAAATAAGAACTTCCTGGTTGGGATGGAGGAGGAGCGGACGTAGCTGTGTTGGCCTCAGGCGGTTTGGTGCTGCGTTGAGTAGTAGTAATAGCAGTAAATTCTTTGCATGTATAAAGTTGAAAATCCTGATTATTGTTCTTACTTAATTTTTTTTCTTACATTTTTCCTTTTTTTTGTTTCAGAATTCGTCACCATGATGACATCAAAGTGAATTGTGTTGTATGTAAATAAGCTGACGTTTGTTCGATGAACTTTATGGGAAAAGTGATTCAGGCCAAGTTGAAGTTGTTTCTATTCAACTTGTGACTTCTTTGATTTTTTTTTCTTTTTTTTTTATTTAAATAAAAACAAATCGAGGAGGATCCGTTATTTCTTTTGTGTTTAAGTAGAGTAAGTGAAACCCTTTTTATCTGACGCCCTAGGAACTTTCCTTACATTCCATCCTGTAGTGAGATATGTAGTTGGAAAGCGGGCTTGAAATGAAACGACTGCCATCTTTAAAGTGATGAAAAAAATGTTTGGCTCAAGGTGGTATTTTTACCGCAGTTTTTGTGTACTGCTGGAAGTTTTGTCTAGTTTTTCTTATTTTAATATTCAGTTCTTATATATTCAATTTAGGAAGCAGTGGATTAGAAATTTTTGTTGTTTCTATTGTATATATTCACGTCAACTTCTGCAGCACTGTAAGAATTTTTCTTTTCTTTTCTTCCTCTTTTTTTCTTGTTACTTATTCTCAAATTGTCTGGAACTTAAAATTAAGCTATTTAACTATAAAGCAAAAAATATTTTCTTTATATTCGAGTCTTTCGTTCTATTAATTTTCAGTGTTTTCTTGCAATGTAAGCGAAACTAAATTATTTTATTTTAAGGTAACCTATGAGATGTCATTTGTTTCATTTTGCTCCTATTTCTGTGTTTTTTCAACTATGTACAGGGCTCGTCTGAGTTTTGATGTGGTATAAAATAAACTACTCTATGTCCACTTGTATTTCGTCTTGTTACCTAGGGTATTTTTTTATAACATACAATCCAAAGATATGTTGACTACGATAATTTTAAAGGCGTTTGACATCTTTTTTTAACATAGTCTATAGCTAATATTCTTTCAGTACCAGGGACTCTAAAATAACAGATTTGTCCCCCTCCAGTCAGGCCTTGATTTACCTATAGGCCCGGGCCTAGGGGCGCAGTAAATTATCACTGAGTGATTTTTTTCTTAAAAAAAACTGGACCAATGTTATTTATTGTCAAATTGCCAGGTGCACTCTGCTGCCCTGCAGCCTACTCACAGATAGTGATTTCAAAACAACACAGAAATTCCGTGGCCACTTATAAACTGTCGGATATCTTCCAAAAATGGCAGCTGAGAGTTCAGTATCGCTTCTATTTCACTACTTTTGGCTCATCAGTTCCGTTCTGTTCAGTGCTTCTACTATCCCCTAATTTTCGGGAACTTCCACGAAAATCCTGCTAAAACGCTTGGGCCTAGGAGCGTCAAAACAATCCGGTCCTCTCTCCAGGACCTATTTTAAGTACATTCACACCATAAAACCATGATTTTCTGAAAAAAAAAATTCTGAGTAGTACCCCATTTTCGTCATTGTTGCCACGTTAATCCGTGAAAATGAATAAGCATAACTAATTAGTCAAAGTTGACAAACACTTCGTTTATTAACTGTAACAATCAGTTGATTCCCACATACATCTATACCTTCAAAGGAAAGATACGTCTTCTTAAACTGTTTGGCCGCATGCGTTTTTTTTTCTTTTTTGCTCATTTTTCATCTACGCTTATTTTTTGCTCATTTTTCATCTACGCTTCTTTTTTTCAAAATTAAACTTTTGATATTATTATTTATTTCCAGTGTTCTTGGTACTTCAAAGATTTACTGAAGGTATTGTATGTCACTATTTACTTGTACTGATACTGTTAAAGCTTTGGCTTAACAACTTTTTAGAAATTCCAACTAAAATATAATTACGAATACTGTGTACATCTATTTACGCGAACTACGAATATTAGGGAATAAAAACCTATTGAGAACTTAAATAATAATTTGAGTTTGTTAATTAAGTATAGGATTATGTTTGATCACCTGAAATATTTTATGGTATGAAATAATGTACATTTTTTCTGCTTCAATATTACCGTGTAACTCGTTCGCCCATTGCTTAACAATGCTTATTTTCTAATGAGGTCCTTGTGTTAAGCCTGGGGCAGCCGGGACCTAACCGCTGCAAAGTTCAATCCATTGGTCCATTACTGGACTATTATCAAATATTGGATTGGTGAATGGGACACCTTTAAATATTACGGCGCAATTAGAGAAAATCTTTGTCCAGTAGCCTCGTACAAGGCCATATCATGAAAAGGGGAAGGGGGGTTAACGGGTTTGACCCCCCCCCCCCGAAATTGTTGTCCTACTCGTAAAAAAATGCATATAAAGAAATTTTGTATCTGTTTTGAAGTTTTTTTGTACCCCTTCCTGAATAAAAATCTTGGATACACCATTGGGCTCGTAATTTCGTTATTTTTGATTTGCCGAAAGTTCAAGGGACCAATACGGTATCGCATAATACATTACTATGATAACATCTATATGCCGTAGGTGCGGATTGATTAATTCAGTCCGTTTTCTTGTATCTCGACTTCTGTTTTTTCTTTGAAATGTCTCTTTGCAAATATGAGCTTTTCAAATCAAATTTCGGCTTATCTTGAGAGCTTAAAAGACGTCCTTGTACAAACGCATGATAATAATAGGAAAATGCATGTTTCAGTTTTTTTTACCTTTCCACTAAAATTTCTGCTACCTTGGGAATGACCGCAGCCGATATGGTTCTTGATTCGTTTCCAGATGGTCTGCGGTTGCAACTGTATAACTAATTTGCAGGAAATCTTAACTAGTGTCAATATTTTGACGATGAATAGGGTACGAGCATTCGAATCTAGACATAAGCGATGTTTCGCCTAATAATACTTACCGAAAGATAAGTGCAAACCTTGGGGTATTAACCCAGTTTCTTATAAAATGTGGTTAGACTTAGAAACAAAAACATAGTCTGTGTTTGAATTTTTGAAAACCAAAAGTATCGTCTAATTTGCCAAATTGATTTGCGCTAAAAAAAAAAAATTATGATTCATTGCGGCAACAATGGTGAAACTTTATGCAAAACCTCATAAATGTAGATATCTTCATAATTCTATACCAACGAAAAGAAAAATCTTAGAAAATCCCGTTTTACAGATATGAATAGACCTAACAATGGAGCCAGGGGGTGAAAAGGGTCTGCTTTTTAATGTCCTTGGTATTCCAACTCGATTCAATATCTTCCAGAAACAAATGTAACAGGTAAAGGAAGCAGCTCCGGTCGGCAACTCGGAACACTACCAGCTCTTGCAAATGAGTTCTCATTTGGTTTTGGGACTTCAACACTTGTCATGCATCACGGCACTCTTTAGATAGATATTGTTAACCAACTACAAGGATAATTGGTCAAATAGATTTAAACTTGGTTTTGTGTATTATGTGTGAAGAGCTAGATAAGGCAGTGTTATATCATATAGAACTAAGACTTGATATCTTCTATCTTTCCAAAGTCACAGAGAGACGACGGCCAGTATGAAAGTCAATGTTGACTCCTATGTGTGTTTTGCAAATTAGTACTGACAACACCACTTTCGAGTGCCATATGCTGTCAAGCAGTGTAGTGCCTGGTTATGGGATTGATTACGTGAATGGGGAGAGGGTTAGAAAACTGGTTAGTCCCTTTTAAAGGTGTTATTTATGGGAACTGCTGAAATTAAAATTGGATTCGATTGAAATCATATACGAAATATCAGACGAGGCATTGCCAAATGGAAGTGAGGCAAATGAGTTTTCAATTGGTTTTGGACTTCAACACTTGTCATTACCACTTCTCTCTTTAGATAGGTATTGTTAACCAACTACAAGGGTAATTGGTTAAATAGATATAAAGTTGGTTTTGTGTATTATGTGTGAAGAGCAAGATGAGGCAGTGATATCATATGGAACTAAGACTTGATATCTTCTATCTTTCCAAAGTCATAGAGAGACGACTAAGGGTCAGTATGAAAGTCAATATTGACTCCTATGTGTGTTTTGCAAATTAGTACTGACAACACCACTATCGCGTGCCATATGCTGTCAAGCAGTGTAGTACCTCATTTTGGGGTTGGTTTCGTGAATAGAGAGGGTTAGAAAACTGGTTAGTCCCTTTAAAAAAAGGTGTTATTTAATCGCTGAAACAAAAATTAAATTCGACAGAAGTCATGGATGAAATATCAGACGAGGCATTGCCAAATGGAAGTGAGGCTTTATATCTTATTAACCTTAACTTGGCTAAGAATAATCAGACTTCGTATCTTAGTTCAGATGGTACTCAGCTCACTGTGCAGGTGGGTGGTATGTGATTTGAAAAGTCATCGTTTTTTGTCAAAAAAAAAAAATAATGGGTGCTTACATTTTATAGCGACCACACCAAAGAAGTGAAGTTAGGTTAATTCTGAAAAAAAAACCAAAATATGATGAGAATATAATACTTTAGTTACAAAATTATGGAGAATACAGCAAAATTATGGGAAGCCGTCCGCCCAGAACGCATTATATTAAATACTCAACCACCTCTATATATTAAATATTTAATTAAAATATGCCTGCATATTTATCGTTTACCTCGCTCAGACTAAGCTGATTATCTCCGAGTGGGCATAGAAAACCGGTTTAATCACAGATCAAGAACAAAGTGTGGTCGCTATAAAACGTGAATACCAAAAAATGTAAAAATCAATGTGCTGAATATCGGTATAAATTAATAGGTAACAAAATTAAAGTCTTGTTTAAAGACCCAGATTCAGGTGTGATACATTTTTTCGCAGTAAAGGAATGTTAATTCCCCATAACGATTTAGCTTTAATCGCAAGATGTAGCAAAGATAGTGGAATATCGAATGATTTTGCGCAAAAGGGTTATATTTGTAACTAGTAGCTAAATTATTACGATAATTTCGATTGCCAGAGTGATTGTTGGACTTAGTAGAACAAGGTGTTTAAACTCACTTGGAGCTATGGATATTCAAGCTTCAATTCTTCTTTCAAACAACGTATTCACCGCTCATTTTCCGTTTCATCATCAGCCTCATTTAGGATTTAAAGTCTCTGCCGAAACATAAACCAGAAAATAAAATCACTGACTGGAAAATAATCATCAAAACTACATTAGCGCAAGAAAAACAAAACTAAAAAAGCTTACCGACAGTTACATTACAGTAATTTGTTCTGTTTTCAGTGGAGCAAATTGTTTTCGCTGGGAGAATAGGATTGAAAGTGGGGCTCTTCAGTGAATTCAACATAGGGTCCCAAATTTTGCTGGGTCTTACTTCTTCCCCGTCTCTTTTAAGATCAACTAGATTTTTGTCTACTTTGAATGGCCTCTGAAATAATGTTTCTAATATAATGGGGCAACTGCTAAAATCCTAACTTATCCGAAATTAACACGATCGAAAACGTGGAATGCAAGGGCGGAAAAATTATAAATATCTCCTTTCTTTCACAGGCAGGCTTCAATACTCAGCATGATCGTGTATCCTCTGGTTTAAGAGTCTTGTAGACCGGTCTATATAGAAGCTGCCGAAACTGCAAGGGATTTCATAAATGACGGGGTCATGACTATGAAGATACTTACCTTTCCTTTATCAATCGCTAAGGAAGAGATTGTGGTTCCAGAAGGGAAATAAGAGAGGAAATTGAACTTTTTCAAGTGTCTGCTAAAAGCATCTATAACTTATAAAAATCATTTATGAACAATAATTCGTTCTAGTCGAACATTGTTATCTGTGTCTGCTTATTGAGAAGGTCATTATTAAACGGATATCTCTGACAAAAAAAAATCCCTGGGGAATTTGGAGATGCAGATCTTGTTCATCTGGGATTTCTTTTCATAAAACGAGTTGCAGATATTTTAAACATGAACCGGGAAAACTAGAGTATCCTGGCTTATTTCTCTTCCAAGGGGATGACTTGTTTAAGAAAACCCGTACACCAGTAGTCGCGTGTTAAGCGTGGCGGAAGTAGACTAGCTCGTAGCGATTTGCCAACGCCCCCGTACCAAACAGGTTCTTCTAGTAGTCCTATTCTACAGGAGCATTACACTCTTTGCCAGGGGAATGACGCAATTTCAAAGACTAGAGCCTTATACTTTGCTTACGCCCCTGTACAAACAGGTTCTTCTAGTAGTCCTATTCTACAGGAGCATTACACTCTTTGCCAGGGGAATGACGCAATTTCAAAGTTCAATGTCTTTTTGGTGATAAGCCCAAACCAGCACGTCTTGTTTCGTTGTTATGCAATTATTTTTGTATATATTCAACTTTCATATTTGATTCTCAATCAGTTTTGAATAGTTTATATTCGAGATTACAGGCATTTTTTGTAAAAAGCATTTACATAGAAAAATGGATAATTCTATGCAATTTTTGGTGAGTAAAAAATATTCTCATTATTATATTAAAAAGAAATTGTCATTAAGTTAAGGAAGAAATTCTTTCCTTACACTAGAACTAACGGTACTTATGCACTTAGAAGTCTGTTGTTTTTAGGAGCTGAAAAAACTTCTAATTCTCTTATAGGTTGAAATTTACGGTGTGATTTTTTATCGGGATCAATGGGTCTTTTAGATGTTTTTTTGAAAAAAGTGCTCAGCTTTCGATCGGTAATTTGGGATTAGAATAAAATGTTGATTTTTTTAATGTATTAATTGTTACAAAAGCTTCCTTTTTATCAAGATCAATGACCCTTTTTTTAGGGGTGTTTTTGAAAATACTTCCAGGCCAGTCTGCATTTACGGTGTGATTTTTTATCAAGATCAGTGGTCTTTTTTAGGGATGTTTTTGAAAAAGTGCTTAGCTTTCGATCAGTAATTTGGGATTAGAATAAAATGTTGATTCTTTTAATGTATTAATTGTTACAAAAGCTTCCTTTTTATCAAGATCAATGACCCTTTTTTTTAGGAATGTTTTTGAAAATACTTCCAGGCCAGTCTGCATTTACGGTGTGATTTTTTATCAAGATCAGTGGCCTTTTTAGGGATGTTTTTGAAAAAAAAGTGCTTAGCTTTCGATCGGTAAATTGGGATTAGAATAAAATGTTGATTCTTTTAATGTATTAATTGTTACAAAAGCTTCCTTTTTATTACAGTGTGATTTTTTTTTATCGCGATCAGTGGTTTTTTTTTAGGGATGTTTTTTGAAAATATTTCCTGGCCAGTCTGCGTTGAAGAATCTCTTCCTGAAATTTAATGCGTTCAAACCCCCCCCCCCATTTCCTCAAAAATAAAATTTGTTACCTTATAACCCTATTTAATAAATAACATTGTTAGCTTAGCTATACGGAAGTACTTGACTGTCACATGCAATTCTTCTCCATATTGTTTAATAAGGAACGCAAATACTGCTTTTTAAGTTTGAATTTACAAATACAGTCACGGAAGCATGGACGTAGGGGGGGGGGGAGGAAGGAGCAGTTTATAAAAGGTCCTCCATCCCACAATCAAAACCCCTGATTTTGAAATCAAGATGTTTTTTACACTACTTTAGATGTCTAACATAAACTGAATTATTTTCCAAAAACCCAAAATGCATTTTTGCTACATGCTAAATTTTTTGTCTTTTTTAAAGGAAGAAGAGACGTGCAATAATCCCCCTTCTGAGAAGAAAACAAGATATGGCGAACCTTCATTAATACAGGCCACAAGAGCGTCTGTTATCAAATTCGCTGGAAAAGTTACACACGATCGGGACCATGCATCGAGCACCCAACTTATAGTGACAGAGCCCTCTGACCCCCGCGTTAGCTCCATGGCAACTGGAAGGAAGTTGAAAAGGGAATGGGCTACTTTATACAATGTCTCAGCTCAGCCTACTGAAGATTGTGAGCTCAACCCCCTTCAAGATTTGCAAAGGAGCTCAGATATAGAAGTCCAGTCAGAATTTGTAAGCATATACATAATTTTTTTTCTATCCCTATTTTCAAAAATAAGACAACATTTTCTCAGACGCATAGCTTTTGATGAGTAAAAACTTAAAATTTGTTTCTAAGCTATTTAATTTTCTTTCATTAACCAAATTAATGATATTTATGGAGTGCTTATCATGCATTTCTATAAAAAACTTACCTTGTAACTTCTAACCAAGATACATTCTAATGCAATAATTCCTTTTAAACAAAAAAAAAAACAAAAAAACAATTTGGTATTTCACGATCGGCAAGCCACCCTTAAACTGATGTTATTGCGCTAAAACCATTTGCATTGTATCAGATCGTCCCATCGATTCTTAATCTGCTTTGAATTGTAAATGGGTTTCCTGTGACAGGAAGAAGGTTTTTAGTAATCTCCAATTATGGGTTTCACAACTCAGGCAATTATTTTCGTTTTTGAAAGGTTCAAGAAAAGAATTTGAGACTGTTCTATTTGAACAGTGTTGTGAAATCCGATACCCCTCCAACTCGGAAAGGGTATCGATCCTCCTACCTCGAAGGAAGCCCCCGGTTCCCAAGGGGTTCTCCCCGGGAGGGGTTTGGGGGGGGGGCTCTAAAAAGGACCATCCAACATTTTAATTGTTGATATGGACGGAGAAAAAAGTTCTTCTCTCTTACAAGTATTTATTTAGCCCAGGTCGAAAAAATCCATTGGCAAAAGACAGAGGAAAATACGGATTATTGAGAAAGTAACAACACCACCAACCTCCGACATATGGAGTTCGTGTCCTTTAACTGAAGCCGAGGAGCAAGTGTTCGTACAGCATACTGCGTCAGTCGAACAATGGTCAAATTTCATCGACAGTTATAATGAAGAGGCTCAAACAATCGAATTGGACTCATATTTTGCGTTTTTATTTAAAAAAAAAATTTGGAATAAAACCATTAATTTTTTCTATCATTCTCTTGTTCTAACTTATCCTTCTAAGAATAAGACTACATTTTCCCGACAAAAAAAAATATTTTTTTAACATGTTCAGTTGACATTATGAAAGACATAAGGCAATGTAACTTTTTTTTTCTTCTTCTTTTAATTGTTCAGGTGGTGGGACAATGACTATGAGAAATTGACAAAAGTTTATTAACTATAAAAAAAAATCATTATTTTACATAAAAAATAAAACTTTTTTTTTCTACAGATTAAAAATATAGCACTCCCAGCGGCACCATTGAGTGATGATGCAAGTATATTTACAGAACCAATTCTGTCACCACCAGCAGAGTTCAGGGATGAACCTACACTGGTTCTAGATAATATGGAGTGGCATGAGGGATTCCTTAACGATGTTTTTGGGGAAATGGCCGGCCTGGAGGACTTAACTTGTGATATTGACATGCTTGAGGACCCAGAGTGGGCAGATAGTTTCATGCGTGAATATTTAGATGATGCTACAAGTAAATCTGAACCGGGTCCTCATAACGAAATTCCATCAGAGGACAATACAGGCTGGCTCGATCAATTGTCCCCAAACACCTTAGAATATGTACTAGGAGACCTCATGTCACATCCCTCCAATGTGATCGAACAGACTGGGAGTGGTGTTATTGACAATTCCCTGTCACCCTCCTCCACCATTCCGCTTAATAGTAGTAGTAATACAACAGCAGCTCATTTTTCCGGGGACATTTTTAATGAGAACTTTATAATTACTGAATTGAGTCCTGAACAAACAGGGTCAGGACATGAAAACAGTGCTACGTCCCCGGAATTGCCTGATTTTTATCTGTTAGAATCTGCTCTA
>JAQQPU010008436.1:25126-35678 GCA_029168905.1 Artemia sp. Kazakhstan ARC1039 | reverse complement strand
GGGGGGGGGGCTGAAATTCATTTCCGATAGAAATGCTTATTATATTCGTAATCAGCATAAAAAAAGGCATTGAATGGTGTGTTCACTTTAGTCCTAACTCAATAATATGATTTGGTATATATTGACCTGGAAGGAAAACAAATTTTCCTAAAGTTGTAACCTATCTAGATCATTTTTATTCACTTTTTTTCACACCAGAAAATGTTAGTAAGCTAATTTTAACAGCAAAATTGTTTGTTTAATCTTATACAACTCAACTACATGAGTTATTTTGGTAAAATTCTACTTTAGGTACTTTAACCTATCTTGGAAAGGGGTGAGGTTAGAAAAATGAAACTTTCAGGGATGAGTCTACAGGCTAAAATATGTCCTGGGAAGATATTTTGAAGTACTTATGTCCTCTCCTTCTCCCTCTAGAGGATCCAATTTGCCTACATGACAGGTCTACACCTATTGTAATTTTGATAAAACAACATTTTACCTTAATTTTCAGTTATAAGATTCTTTTTTTCTAGCTTTAGTTCTGAAAATGCAATTCCTGTTATTTGAGTAGTATTTTAAGCCATATCAATGTCAATTTTCAAAATTTAGGAAATGTATTTGCATATCTTTAAAACTCTATAAATCAGGATTGAGCAAAGTTGGGAAGCTGAAAACAATTTTGTTGGACTTCATTTCAAGCAGAAGATCTATTTTACTAGGTTTCATTTTTATAACACACATATTTTAAAGGTTATCAAAGGTCAGGACCCTCTTGAGGGAGAAGGAGTGGAGGTAGGTACTTCAAAATACCTTCCCGGGACATACTTTAGCCTGTAGATCTATCCCTGAAAGTTTTATTTTCCTAAGCAAACTCCTTTCCCAGATAGCCAAAAGTAGCTAAAGTAGAATTTTACCAATGGAGCAAATGCTCAGTGCAGTTCATAAAGACAAAATGGTTTTATAGTCCTGTCATTTTCTTGAGGGGCAGGTGGCTGACTCCCTCCCACACCACCCTATATTTACAAATGCCAATTGGGACTCCAAGATTAGAAACTTCAGCTGATTTTTCTCTAAGGGGCCATATTTTACCAAAATATTCTAAATACAGCCACTAGAATTGAAAACATTGGTCCAATTAGAATGACTGAATAAGTGAGTTGTTTTAAAAAGAGTCATAAGTAGTTTGTACTGCATAGTAGTATGAAATCCCTTCAAGATTTCCACTTTAGCTTTTAATTTGAAAGCTGTCAACTTTTACAGAAACTGAAGATTTGCACTGGATTGTTTGCAGAAAGACCAACAAAAGTCAATCTGCCATACAACTATCTTAGAGGCTTAGGCTGATTTTCCCCTAAGGTGCCATATGTTACCAAAATATTATAAACACAGTGACTAGAATTAAAAACACACTGGTCCAACTGGAACAATTGTGTTAAAAAGTGAAGTTTGTGAAGAGGAGTTTGTGAAGTTTGTGAGAGACTACTGTTAAGCAAGGTAATTAGTATTATTGGGGATTCCACTAATTTGATACTTATTTGTGCTAATTTGGTGCTTTTTCATTGTTCTTATTTTGTACTATTTTTCTAAAAAATTAGAATATTCTTGTTGATTGGTTAAAGTCAGTTTGATTGTCAAATTGTTTGTCAAATGGGATAAACAAACTGTAAAATGTGTCTGTTATTAATTAAAAATTCTAACAATCTTTTTCAAACCAATGTCATACCAGTCATGCATTTTTATTGGCTTTATTTAATTTAGATAAAATTAGGCCTATCCTTCTTTCCCTAAAAAATGGATTGGCTTTAAGCAAGGAAAAACCTACTAATAATATTTGTGGGAATAGTAAATTCTTTTATCCCTTATTTTGTCTACCTTCTTAATAGTATTTAAAACAATCAGCTCAGACTCATTGTTAATAAACCCCTATCTGTTGTTAGATACCATAATAAAAAATTTGTAAAAGTAAGGCATTTGACCTAATTTACCATGTATTGCCTAAAATTTTCTAAGTAGGAGAGTCTCCAAGACTTTGCAGTATCTTATCTAGATAACAGGATAAACACCTCTGGGGTACTTGACTTACTTTGACGTAATTCTCATGCTGATTTTGTACTAGCAAATTTATTTATATAGTACTTTTACTTTTCAAATAGAACAAACAAACTGTAAAACCTGTCTATGTTTGATTAAAATAAAGAATCCATTGAAAATTTTCCAATCAATGTCTTACTGTTCTTGGTTTTTTATTGTCTTTGTATTGTTTTTTAATTAATTGGTCTCAATTTAGTGAGTAATAATAATAATATATTGAAAAGCCATTGTATACAATAAATGTACAATGACAGAGTATACAAAAATGCAAAAAGAGGAAACAAAAAGAAAATATGCTGAAAAATAACAACAAAAGCAACAACTTCTTAAATAGTATACAAAATAGTACGAAAAGAGGAAACAGAAAGATAACATACTCAAAGATTACAACAGAAACAACAAATTCTTCGAAAATAGCAACAAGGACAACAACCTCTGAAAGGAGAAAAAAGGGAAACAAGAGGGAAAAGTAAACAAGCAAGCTTGCCCACTCGTGCTTTAGAATTGCTGGTTTTGTTTTTTGCCAGTTAATAAGTGTCTCGACAGCTAGATTTGGGTCCTCTAGGTTGTAGCGCCAAATCAGAAAACTATTTTTTCTTCCAATGTGGTAATTTTAGTAGGTACATTGCAAAATGGAAAAATAAAGAACGGATTTTAGACTTTTCATGGTTTGACAATAATTTTCAGAAAGGGGTCACATATAATATATTTGGCAGAGTGGTAGCATTGTAAATACTAGCCAGAAGTGGATGGTTAAATCTCAGAGTGGATTTAACGATCAAAGCATAGGAGCTGGATTTTCACCGTTCAAGATGTGAGATCAGGAGGGAATAGGTATGCTGTAATGAGGTACCTATTGGCAGCCCCAGATATATTATTTTATCAACTGGTTTTACTGAGCAATCACCTAGTGTGATATTAGTAGGAGGGTCATTCTTCCAATTGTAAAGCAAGACTTCCAACTTTTGGGAGTTAAATCTCAGACCGACTTTCTCGTAATTGGACTGCAGACATGATAATATTTCTGAAAGGCAGTTAAGCGTCCGGCTGAGATTCAGCATGTCATCAGCATAGCATACTAGGGAGATGTCAATGGAGCTGAGAATGCATGATGAAGGACAGCTGTCTTGTAAATCATCCATTTGAATAAGATCATTTTCTCTCAAGAAAGCTATAACAAATTTTAAATGGTTGTTTACAGATTATTCCTCTCTCCCTAAAAAATGAACTGGTTTTAAAGAAGACAAAATCTATTAATAATATGGATGGGAACAGTAAATTCTTTTATCCTTTATTTCTTCTACCTCATTTGGCCACCTATCCAAGGTATTAAAAAGAGCCAGCTGAAGCTCATCATTACGCAGCCCTCTATCCTAAGATAACCAAAAATAGGTAAAAGTAAGGCACCCATCTAGTTTACCATGCATTGCCAGAAACTTAGTGGATAAGTGGATAAATACCTCTGAGCCACATGACTTACTTTGATCTAATTGTTATGCTGAATTTGCGCCAGTGTTGAGAGAGAAGACATTATTGTTCTCCAGTAAACCCAGTCTTGAACTGCTGTGGGTGCATACTCAGGTCTTATTCTTGCCTTGCTTGGGAAATGATGTAGACTGTCAGACCATCTGGCTCTTTGGCAACTGCGTGGTCGTCTGCATCCAGCAACCATAGGGTTGAAAGCATATTCAATGCAACAGTGGGTACTGTATTGTACATGACAGGAGGCTGGTGTTGCTGATGAAGTGTTTCCAGTAAAGTCCCTCTGGGCTAGAGGGATCCCAAAAACTATTCTTTTGTCTTTATGATAAATTCTTATTACTTTTGCTTTATGTTTGTATCATTTATCCCTAAACTGATAAATGTTAGGATTTTGTTCAGAATTTTTGCACATGAAATATCTCTTATGGAAAAATCATATATGTAACTAGCAGTTAAAAAAATTGTATGTTTTTTTCTTGCTTCTCTCACCATGTAAAATCGTCTCTATTTCTTCCCTTATTAGAAAATAGTGGCACAATGAAAAACGATGGAATTGTTTATTTTGGTTTTCTTGTTTAAAAAGATAGTGGGTTGTTTTAAGTGTTTTTATTGCAATTTCGATAATAAAGAAAAAATACAGAAAATTATTAGTGTGCTTTTTTTGCATGTTAAAATATTAGAATGTATATTTTAAGAGACGCAGGTATTAAGAAGAGGCTGAAATTGCAGAAGGGATTTCAAAGGAAGTATAAATTTTAAACATTATGTCAAGTATCTCTGCTTAGAGTCTCTCATATGCTTCTTATGCCAACATTTTCTTATCTCTCTTTTATCAAGATTTAGTTTATCAAGCATCATTCCTCCCCAAAACCTCCCCACTCTGTATTTTAAAGTATCGGGGTACAGTGTATGCTAATTATATCCTTAATAAAGTTTACTCCACATTTGATAGCAGTCATTCTCTATGTAAGGGAGGCGTGCTTCAAATACATCTTATATAATTTTATTTTGTTTACTCTAGTTTAATTACATTTTGTACTTTTTTTCTTTTTTTCAAATGGAATTAAAAAAAAAGTGCCAGATTTGTCCTCCTGCTTTGCGCCATTTGCTTAATACATTTAACTTTGCTTTACAATGTTGCTAGATTTTGAATCACCTTTTTAGTTTTTTTAAAAAGGAGACAGGGGTTCTAAACATAAAATTATTTTTCTTGCAATAATCTAGAAATAACTAAACTGAAGCAGCCACCCAAATAGCTTTTGAGTGTTTGACAAATATTCTTCCTGAGTATAGCCCTAAATCTTTCTGATTCTGTAAAGGCTAAGCATGTGAAGTTTTGGTGCATATTTGTCTGTGAACTTCTGTTTTTATTTGTTTTGTTTATCATTGTCATGAGTTAGTTTTTGCTTTACTTATAGCTATTTAACATAAAATTGTTCAATTGGGCTGACAAATCCAAATATAGTCAGCCAATCTTGCAAGAATTTTTCTTTCTTATCATTTTACTCGTGACTAAATTGAAGTCCTGAAATTTTCTTTTTGAACCTTTTTACCCATCATTTATTGTTATTCTGAATTTTCTAAGTAAATTTGCTTTAAAATTTCTTTAGAGCTTGAAGATGCATTACCCAATGATGATACAAATCTCTTTGGAAGTACTGATCCTTATTTGTTGCCTAAAGAAGAAGTTTTTCAAGAGAAGACTTCTTCTACTAAAGCATCTGCAAAGCTGAAACCTGATTGCCACCCTGTGAAATCGGACCCAAATATTAATGCAGACATTGGTATGTTTTTTTTTTTTGTATTTTCTTGTACCTTTGTGTGCTAAGTTAGAATATTGATTTTCAACTCGTTGGGAAAACATGGCAGAAACTGAAATGTACCTTTTATGAATAGTATACAAGCTAGGAGACTGTAAAATATATATCTCTCTGTAAACTTTCATCCAACATTTTGAAGATTTGTTACAGTCTATTGTTGTCTTACATACAGATTGAACAATATAAATGGTACCAGCCAAGGGCGTGTGTTTAGTTTAATGTAGCTTATGTTTCAGAATTTGCTGGCACATTGGACGATATTGTCCACACATTCTGTATACCCCCCCCCCGCCCCCCCCCCCAACTAAAAATTCTAGCTGCACCCCTGGTAAAAATAAGGATGCATATGTGCGCTTTGTTGATGACGGCTGTTAAACATAGAGCCAAAATATTTATCTAAAAAAATTTTCCCTGCCTTAGAATAATTCCTTATTGTTCTAACTTTTGTTGTCTATAACATGAATTCAGGTCGAAATCGTAAGTTGGACTTTAAAGTTATATTAAAACAGTAGAATTTATGAAAAGAAGGAGAGGGCTGCTGCCTCATACTCCTTCTAAATTTTTCAATGAATATTTTGGCTCTACATATTAAACTTTCTGGTTGAACTGCCTTGAAGTGATGATTCTAGGACTGTTTCAATTCTAGTTTTAAAAGCCACGTATTTTGTTTTAAGTCTCATTTTATAGTTATGTGCGCGATTTTTTTCCATCCTCAATGTCATCCTCAATGACCTAATTTCCAGAACTTTTAACTAAGTTGAACAAAATGGCTATCTCAAAAATTCTTACTGGATATGTTTAGGGAAATGACGGGCGGAAGAGGGTGGTTAGTTGCCCTCCAATCACTTTCGA
The DNA here is from genome assembly GCA_029168905.1 of Artemia sp. Kazakhstan ARC1039. Classification (NCBI taxonomy): domain Eukaryota; kingdom Metazoa; phylum Arthropoda; class Branchiopoda; order Anostraca; family Artemiidae; genus Artemia; species Artemia sp. Kazakhstan ARC1039. The sequence continues at coordinate 29,451 of JAQQPU010008436.1, read as the reverse complement.
CTATTAAAAAGGGCACTAGCTCTTTCAATTTCTAATCGATTGAGCCACTTTTGAAATTTCTACAACAATGCTTTCTACAAAATCCTTATATGCCACCAGGGCATAACTTATAACCCTTGCCCTAAGGGCTGTGGGGGGAGGGGGGGGGGGGTTCTTCCCCAATATCCCAATTTCTAAAACCTTGAACAACTTTGAACAAAATGGCTATCTAAAAATTTTTATTGAATGTGTTTTTGGAAATGGTGGGCGTGAGAGTGGGCTAGCTGCGCTCCAATCACTTTAGAATATAAAACAGGGCACTAGCCTTTTTAATATTCAATTGAATGAGCCTCTTGAAGTTTCTATGACAATGCTTTCTATAAAAACCTTATATGCAACCAGGGCATAACTTCTAACCCTCGCCCTGAGGGCTGTTGGGGGAGGGCGGTGTTGTCATCTTCAATGACCTAAATTCTAGGACCTTAAACAACGTTGAAAAAAATGGCTATCTAAAAATTTTAATTGGATGTGTTTGGGGAAATTGTGGGCGTGAGAGGGGGCTAGTTGCCCTCCAATCACTTTTGACTATTAAACAGGCCACTAGCCCTTTCAATACCTAATCGAATATGCCACTTTCGTAGTTTCTACGACAATGCTATCTTTAAAAACCTTATAAGCCTCCAGGACATAGCTTACAGCCCTTGTCCATAGGGCGGTGGGGTTTAATCCTCATTAAGGATTAAAAATAAGGAGAAGATGCAGAAACAAATCAAACTACAAAATGAGTGCAACAAAACTGAAAATCCGCCCTGAACATAAGCTTATAAACTACTAAAAAAGGAACCAATCAATCATAGGAAGCGTACTATTGCTGCCTAAATAAAGAACAAGTTTGGCACAAAGCATCGTTTTTTTTTCTATACCAGGGTACTTTTTATCAAAGGAGTTGTCGTAGAAACTTTGAAAGGGCTCATTCTGATTGGAAATTGGAATGGCTTGTCCCCTTTTTAATAGTCGAAAGTGATTGAAAGGCAGCTAACACCCCTTCCACGACTACCATTTCCCCAAACACATCCAATCAAAATTTTGAAATAGCCATTTTGTTCAATGTAGTTGATTTCCAGATAGAAATTATGTTTTTGAGGAGGACACAGCCCTCAGGGCAAGGGTTGTAAGTTATGGCCTGGGGGCATATAAGGTTTTATAGAAAGCTTCGTTGTAGAAACTTCAAAAGGGGCTCACTCGATTGGAAATTCAAAGGGCTAGAGCCCTTTTTAATAGTCAAAAGTGATTGGAGGGCAACCATCCCCTCTCTAAACGCCCACCTTTTCCCAAAAGGAACCAATCAATCATAGGCAGCGCAGTAGTGCTGCCTAAGTAAAGAACAATGTTGGCACAAAGCATTATTTTCTTTTCCCATACCAGGGCACTTTACATCGAAGGAGTTGTCGTAAAAACTTCGAAAGGGCTCATTCGATTGGAAATTGGAATGGCTAGTGCCCTTTTTAATAGTCGAAAGTGATTGGAAGGCAGCTAACACCCCTTACACGCCTACCATTTCCCCAGACACATCCAATCAAAATGAGATAGCCATTTTGTTCAAAGTAGTTGATTTCCAGATAAAAATAATGTTTTTGGGAAGAACAGTCCCCCACAGCCCTCAGGGTAAGGGTTGTAAGTTATGCCCTGGGGGCATATAAGGTTTTTATGGAAAGCTTTGTCGTAGAAACATCGAAAAGGACACATTCGATTGGAAATTAAAAGGGCTAGTGCCCTTATTAATAGTCAAAAGTGATTGGAGGGCAACTAACCCCACTCTAAACGCCCACCCTTTCCCCAAACACATCCAATCAAAATTTTAAGATAGCTCTTCTTTTCAACGTAGTTGAAAGTTCTAAAAATTAGGTCTTTGAGGATGACACCCCCCCCCCCCACACACACACAAAGCCCTCGGGGCAAGGTTTATATGTTATGCCCTGGGGGCATATAAGGTTTTCATAGAAATCGTTGTCGTAGTAACTTCAAAAAAGGCTAATTCGTTTGGAAATCGAAATGGCTGGTGCTCTTTTTAATTGTTGGTTATTGGAGGGCAACTAACCCCCCCCCCCCCTCATGCCCATCATTTATTCAAACACGTCGAATCAAAATTTTGAGATAGCCATTTTGTTCAACATAGTTGAAAGTTCTGGAAATTAGGTGTTTGAGGATGATAACCGCCTCAGAGCCCTCAGGGCAGTGGGTATAAGTTATGCCCTGGGGGCACATAAGGTTTTAATTGAAAGCTTTGTCGTAAAAACTTGAAAAAAGGCACATTCGATTGGGAATTCAAAGGGCTAGTGCCCTTTTAAATAGTCAAAAATGATTGGAGGGCAACTATCCGCTCTCTAAACGCCCACCTTTTCCCAAAAGGAACCAATCAATCATAGGCAGCGCAGTAGTGCTGCCTAAGTAAAGAACAATGTTGGTACAAAGCATTATTTTCTTTTCCCATACCAGAGCACTTTATATCGAAGGAGTTGTCGTAAAAACTTCGAAAGGGCTCATTCGATTGGAAATTGGAATGGCTAGTGCCCTTTTTAATAGTCGAAAGTGATTGGAAGGCAGCTAACACCCCTTCCACGCCTACCATTTCCCCAAACACATCCAATCAAAATTTTGAGATAGCCATTCTGTTCAACGTAGTTGATTTCCAGATAGAAATTATGTTTTCGAGGAGGACACTTCCCAACAGCCCTCAGGGCATGGGTTGTTAGTTATGCCCTGGGGGCATATAAGGTTTTTATAGAAAGATTTGTTGTAGAAACTTCAAAAAGGATTCATTCGATTGGAAATTCAAAGGGCTACTGCCCTTTTTAATAGTCAACCGTGATTGGAGGGCAACTAACCCCCTTCTAAACGCCCACCTTTTCCCCAAAGGAGCCAATCAATCATAGGCAGTGCAGTAGTGCTGCCTAGATAAAGAACAATGTTGGCACAAAGCATTATTTTCTTCCCCATACCAGGGCACTTTTTATCGAAGGAGTTGTCGTTGAAACTTCGAAATGGCTCATTCAATTGGGAATTGAAATGGCTAGTGCCCTTTTTAATAGGCGAAAGTGATTAGAAAGCAGCTAACACTCCTTCCACGCCTACCGTTTCCCCAGACACATCCAATCAAAATGAGATAGCCATTTTGTTCAAAGTAGTTGATTTCCAGATAAAAATAATGTTTTCGAGGAGAACAGTCACCCACAGCCCTCAGGGTAAGGGTTGTAAGTTATGCCCTGGGGGTATTTAAGGTTTTTATGAAAAGCTTTGTCGTAGAAACATCAAAAAGGGCTCATTCGATTGGAAATTTAAAGGACTAGTGCCCTTATTAATAGTTAAAAGTGATTGGAGGGCAACTAACCCCACTCTAAACGCCCACCTTTTCCCCAAACACATCCAATCAAAATTTTAAGATAGCCCTTTTTCAACGTAGTTGAAAGTTCTAAAAATTAGGTCTTTGAGGATGACACCCCCCCCCCACACACACACAGCCCTCGGGGCAAGGTTTATAAGTTATGCCCTGGGGGCATATAAGGTGTTCATAGAAATCGTTGTCGTAGTAACTTCAAAAAAGGCTAATTCGATTGGAAATCGAAATGGCTGGTGCTCTTTTTAATAGTTGGTTATTGCAGAGCAACTAACACCCACCCCCTTCACGCCTATCATTTATTCAAACACATCCAATCAAAATTTTGAGATAGCCATTTTGTTCAACGTAGTTGAAAGTTCTGTAAATTAGGTCTTTGAGGATGATAACCGCCTTAGAGCCCTCAGGGCAATAGGTATAAGTTATGCCCTTGGGGCACATAAGGTTTTAATTGAAAGCTTTGTCGTAAAAACTTGAAAAAAGGCGCATTCGATTGGAAATTCAAAGGGCTAGTGCCCTTTTTAATTGTCAAAAGGAATTTGAGGGCAACTACCCCCCCTCTCAAGCCCACCTTTCCCCCAAACGCATCCAATCAAGATTTTTAGATGGCTATTTTGTCCAACGTTGTTGAAAGTCTTGTAAATTAGGTCTTTAAGGATGATACCCCACACATACACAGCCCTCAAGGCAAGGGTTTTAAGCTCTGTCATGGGGGCACATGAGGTTTTTACAGAAAGCGTTGTCGTAGAAACTTAAAAAGGGCTTATTCGATTGGAAATTGAAATGGATAGTGCCCTTTTTAATAGTCGAAAGTAATTGGAGGGCAACTAATCCCCCTCTCACGCCCACCATTTCCCCTAACACATACAATCAAAATTTTGAGATAGCCAGTTTTTTCAACATAGTTGAAAGTTCTGGGAATTAGGTCTTTGTGGATGGCATCCCCCCCCCC
>JAQQPU010008435.1:23794-35682 GCA_029168905.1 Artemia sp. Kazakhstan ARC1039 | reverse complement strand
GGCGTTGCTGAAGATTTTGAATTAAACACTAAATATTCGCATTTATCAGTGTTGAGGCTTAATCCGATTTCCCCATACAGCCGCGATACTAGTAGCACTGTAACTTTAACCTGCTAACAAGCAGAAGATTATCCGCATATGCAATATAGGAGACGCTTGACAACCCTGAAGAGTAAGAAAGCGGTATCATATTAAGAACATTCAATAAACAAGCTTTAAAAATATGAGGTGAAAGCACACCACCCTGACGGACCCCAGATCTAACTGGGATTTTGCCAAAGGCCCGGGAACCCTGCCTCAACTGAATAAATGAATTCTGGTACCAAAACCGAAGTACACAAATAATTGAAATTTATACCCAAACGTGCCAGAGAAAACCATGCCTGAGAGTGACAAACAATATCGAAAGCTTTAGATAGGTCTAACGCACAAAAGTGAACTTCCGTTTTTAAACGATGTGCTTCTTGTAGCACCTTTCCAAGTATACGGTGGTCATGCTGGCATCCTATACGCAACTTAAAACCGAACTGATTTGCGTCATAATCCACCTTATCTTGAATAAATGGGAGCAATACATATTCAAATAGTTTGCTTAAATTACACGCTACAGTGATAGGGTGGTAGGATCCACAATTAAGCGGATCCTTCCCTCGCTTCAGAACAGAGGTAACAGTACCACACAGGAAAAAATCAGGCACTAGTGAGCTACTAACACACATCTGAAAAAGTAGTTGCAGATGGCTAATCAACTCGGGAGAATCAATTCTTAAATGTTCAACACAAATTCCATCGAAATCAACAGACTTGGATTTTAGTTTGTTAATGCTTTTCACAACAGACTCAGCACTAATAGGGTAATATCTTTCTGGCGTAGTCTACGCGGAATAACGGAATCAAGCAATCTACAAAACCTGGAATGGACTGCATAATTTACTGTACTGAAAATTGTCGAGTAATGACTAACCCATGAATCACCAGGAATTAAACTGAACTAAACAGTCGGGTTTAGCTTACTAAAATTCACCACTTCACTCCATTGCCGAGGACTTTTCGGAAATTCCTTACCCTTATATCGGACGCTTCGCAAGTAAGATTTGAATTCAGATTTAGTTTTTCTTTTAATATTGAATACATGACCCGAAGTGGGGCGGCCACACGCATTCCATATCCAAAGCCACATTTTTGCCCGATTTTTAACAATTTTTAACTGAGGGTCCTCTTTCCATAAAGAACTTCTAGTATTCGAACGAATACGCGAAACAGGGACAGCTATGACCCCGGCTTGTTTAAGGCAGGCAACAATCTGAGAATAGTAAGAATTAAGTTGTGATCGAGCATTAGGTGAGAGGACACTGGTACAATGTAAATGATAAGGAACTGTCACAGATGAGAGCAGAGTTGCCAAAGTACAGATATATCATGTCCAGTTAGCTTTATTCCATTCACGCTTATCATACCATTTCGTGCCCTGTACAGAAGATTCACACTGATTCAGGCCAGAAGAATGCGAAACAGAGACGGTAAAAGAGAGGGGGAGGTGATCATAATCTCTTTCTTCACCATGAACCTCGACACTCGAGCATATCAGACCAGCCGAGCAAACACAGTGGCCTATATCAGACACACATCCACTATTATGAATATACGAAAAATCTGTACTCTTGGCTACTATCTGATATCCATCTGGCAAAGACTGAAGCACAAGATCCGACCGAGTTGCCTCTCTATTTATGTTACAATTTAGGTCTCCCACTATGATCCACTTATAGCTATGACTTTAAATATTCCGAAGGAAATTCTTCAGAGAAGACACAATTTTTGTGAATTTATTAAGCGACAAAACTATTTTTTTATCATGAGGTAGGTAAGTATTGATAATCACTAGATCTGCAATTCGAAAGGCAATAAAATTATCGCAATAGTGTATGTACTGGGGAGAGAAGCACGAAAGTCTATTGCTCACAATACACGCAAGCCCTCCGGATGGTCTGCCCCTCGTACGTCTGGCACTGGTTGTATAAACTACATGTTCGTCACTTCTGCTTAGTGAGCTGACACTTACAGCCGGCAAAAGATGTTCCTGTAGCAACACGATGTCAAAATCGTTTATTTTCTGATTGATTGAATAATCTTTGTCTTTGGTGCCATTTATGTTGAAAGAACACACAGAAAACGTTACTGTTCCAGTCATTTCTTGTTCGAGGCACGCTTAGCTATGGCACTGCGGATTACGCGGCACTTTAGACTGAATGCAAGATGGCCTTCACCACATAGCGCACACTTCGGTTCAGTCAAACATGGTGCATCTTTTGACGATAAATGCATACCGCTGCAGCGGGAACAGCGGGGAGGGCTGGTGTAATTTGGTCAATGGCATTGCGACGTTTCACAGGATTGTTAAGCTCGGGAGAAATTCCAGAGATTACTACAGTAGTAGTGGATGTGTTTACATTTGGCTTAAACGAGGCACTGGGCAAGGAGGGAAAATTCAGATCATAAGATGTCACTTTTTCGTTTATCTGTTTAAGGGCTCGGACTAGGGAGCTAATCTTACTGACTAACCTGGAGTAAGCTACTGCGGGGATAACCGGCACTTCAGTAGGTGAGACAATGACAAAAATTGGAAGCAGGGAATTATCAGAGTCACATTGACGCAACAAGTCCAAAATATCTTTCAAATTTTTCTGCGAAGCTAGGTCACCCTGCCACTTTGAAACAGATTTATTCGGATCTGCTATTCCCCAAAACTCCGCTTTGGCGTCATTAATGACTTTATCATCAAAAAATTCCAGTGAATGATTAATTATCGTCACGTCATTGATTCCTTCACGAAAATTTGATTGGAGAAAATTCAGAACAGGCGATTATGCATATTCCACTAACATCTTGCTCACGTTACAGCAATAATAACTGCAATGCCAATTCAAGGTCAAAAAGAGTCCATAGATATAGTTAGGTCAATATCCAAACAATTAATCCTTATGCGCAATGCGAAAGTATAATCTTTCCTGGAAAACAACTTCACCGCCCGAGTGCTGAATGACATTTTTCTGGTGGTTTCAATGCGAGAGAAGTAAGTGAAGTGTTGGAGGCTGTATATCTTGTCCCTGCAATTTAAGGGGCAAGCTCAGCGGGTACCACGGCTCTTGCTAACAACTCTCCACCCCTCTTCTGCTTACTTTTCTTTCCCCACCTCAATCTCAGCGTAATTGCCTACGAATATCGTATGTCCAGTTTGATCCAATTTGATCTTAATTGTGAACTTTTATAATTTTGAAGGTCACTGAATTAATTAAGTTCTTGTTAGTGAAGTAATAAGTCTAAAAACAGGTGCTTACACTCTGAAGACTGACAATGAAAATGTAGTGTCACAAGGGAATTTGATATAGCCAGCAAAACGATAATCTGATTATGTAAATAAATCCAAACTGAAAGTCCACAGGGGAAAATCACAGCATTAGCAGGGTTATATCCGAAAAAAATTTGGTGTTAACACAACGAAGTCTGAATCAATACTGAGAAGACCCTGAAGAATGTTCGGGTGTGAACATTTAACAATGAAGGCTGCAAGTGCAAATCCTTTCGTTCAAGCAGAGCGGCTTCCGTGGACTTTGTCTGCACAATGTACCACTTTTATAGGGGCTATTTGCAAATAATTAAGCGGGAAGACACGTCCAACTCGCTAAAGCCCGAAGAGTGGGATTGGAACCTTATTTTGTCATAGAATGTATCTTCCTATTATGACAATTGCTTCACCAGCACCGGAAAATCTGCTGAAGATGGTGCAGAGCTAGTGCACCAGTGAGTGCGAGTCCTTCAGATGCAGCTACTGTCGGAAAAGTTTGTGCTGCAGCTTCACCTGCGGGGACTGTAAAAAGACGTTATGTGCTGACATTGCAGCAAGACCAAATGAGGAAGACAACGAAAACGTGGAGGAACAAGAATTAGCTTTAGATTATGCTTCATAATAAAAATGTTTTGTGATTAATTTACCTGAGATTTAAGCGTTCCTTTTTACAACATGTTATACTTAGCAATCCATCATTTTAAAGGCCCCTCTGAGGTGAAAATCAGGTATATAGTGATTCCAACTGCTTTTTGACCTCGTATTTTGCAATACAGTACTTTATTTGATATGATCCTTCATCCGCAGGAATCCGTTAGATAATGATCTGAGTACTTCACCCCTCTCACAATTCCATGAAGGTGAAAATTGATACTGCGGTACAGAAAACAGGATTTCTGGCGTCATATTTGGATTGGTCATGCTTGATTTGATAGGAAACGACTATTTAAGCTCCAAAATATTTATAACACAAAAGTTTTCTCAAATACAAAATTGATATTTAAACACAAAAATCAATTCCGTCCTCAATTTCCCCCTTGAATGGCAAATTCGGAACATTTGTGCAAGGGAGATTCAGGCAGATTTCTTATGTGTTATTAAGCTGATTTTTATGGAAATTTTGGCAAAAAAAAATTATGTGACAATTTCCCCGAGATCAAAGTTTATTTTTCCTCCACCAAACCGAAAGATGTTAAGACTTCCATCATCTAATACATTGCACAGACTTGTTAGATGCTGCTTTGGATTTTTCTCCGAACACATAAGATGCCGAAGGTGCAAGAAGGTGCGGGTTCTAATATTTTGAGGGTTACCACAACATTTATGAAAAATACTTAAAATTTCATGGCTGTACCTTTGATTCAGTGCAATGTTCTCTTTGCAAAATTGTTTAGGTTGTAAGGGCTAGCCACTCTGACAGTGGTAACTATCTAACTAACAGTGATACCTATCTAACTGCCAAGACTTCTAGTAGATCAACAATAAATTAATAGGACTACGAACCATGCCTTAAAAATAAAAGAAACATCTAGAAATATAACTCTTATTAACTAATAGAAATTCTTCAAACAAAAATTATAAGAATAAAAATCAAACTAGATAATAAATTGAGAACTAGAATAAGTCAGATGCTACTGCAAATGGAATCTCATTGTCGCTATCTAGAAATGGGTTTTGTCCAGCACTGTCAAGAAGGAAAGATAGAACGCCAGGTGGTATTGCAAAAGGAGCTTGGCCTTCTACCGGGTCTCCTTTTTCATCAATGGTACCACCAGTTGATCGAGGAAACTGAGTTCCATCACTTGTCATAGGTGCGCTTGGTGGAGCAGGAATTCCATAGTAAGTTTCACTAAAAAAGGATCTAATAATTGGCAAAATTGTTGGAAAAATTTACTAACGTTTCTACATCAATTTATTTTAAACTCACTTTGTGATTGGCGAAAGCAGTAAGAAATGAAACACTCTAATGAATTCCGAAGGTAAAATAAATTAAAATCAGAAGAAACAAACTAGTATTGAAAAATAAAGAGAGAATTGTCTCCCATGCATTAATGCCAGATCAATTCAGGAGGAAGGGATTCAGGAGCAAGGGAGCAAGGGAAACATTGAAGGGTACCGAAACTAAATATGATTAGTAAAGTTGTTGAACTATTTTTTCATAATTAATATAATGTACCATTGAGCCCCAAAAGTATTCAATGCAGTTATCTATTGAGACTTTCTATTTAAATGCCACTTTATTTAGGCTAATTAATTTAATATAGTGGGCATTGTGTTGATCATGAGGGCATAATGATTTCCTAAATTCATTTAATATTTTTTCTATTATTATTTTGACAAGTGTCATTTGTTGGAAATGGGTAGTCTACTAAACCAAAGTCTTTTCTGTAGAAGAATGGTTGTTATTTATCGATGTGCTCAAGGAAAGTAATAATTTTTTTTATTTAGCCATTGAGTCTTGGTTGACAAAAAGAGAGATAACTATCAAGAGATTTCCAATAGCAATAAATGTTTCTAAGCAATTCCAGCATTCAATTCCCAAGATGGTGTAGCTTGACGGAGCATCTCAAGTTGTTTTATATAATGATTCTCTGTTCCGTGAAAGAGCTTTGAGACTTAAGTCCGGCAATCAAAGTTTGATTGCTCTGCTATTCGAGCAAATACGAGGCAATACTTCCTCGACAAACTATAGAGCTTACAATTTACTGTCCAGGAATGTAGAACGTTCCGGAAATCAGAATCTGAATTTCGATTCTAAGCTTTACCAACTTGTACAGACAAGAAAATATATATATTTTTTTATAATAAAGCCAGCTTATATTGTGGAATTGTTTAAAGAATCTGGAACATTTAAGATTTTGATGCAGATCCATTGATTGTCACGATTGTTGCCCATTGTTCCATCAAAATTTCTTTTCACCCCGCTCTCCATCATCATTTTCACTTAAAATTATGAAATTCCAGAACTGATTCTATACGCATTGGCAAATTATGACAATTCTGTTCATGATGATGAAGCTGTCTATAAAATATTATCAGGTCTTATTTTTTTTTAATTGCTGTGTTCATTTTATTTGACAACATGCTTAACAATCTATATTTTATCAGAAGAAGTTTTAGCTAGGTCATTATCCAAGATGGCAGTTTCTGTATGGGTAAAAAAAAGTTTTTTAAAAGAAAAAAGTTAAATCCCCATGTTTTTATTGAGGGGGGGGGGGGGGGTTCTGCTCTTACCAAATACTAAGGCAAAAAAATACACTAAAGATAAAAAAAATCAAAATTGTTTTTTATTGAATGCCTAAAGAGCTTGATCAGTTATCAAGCGAAGGATGCTAATTGCTTGGAAAGAAGTCATTAGTACTAGGATGCCTCTATATATTTTAATGGTAAAGTTTAAACACAAAAGCAGAATTTTTTACATTAAATGGGGTGGAGTCAATTGGAGGAGGCAGTGGAGTTTATCTGCCCCTACGTAGGTTTGTCTTCCCCTGCAGTTAAAGAAACTCCTTTTCGGGGAGAATTTCATTCAAAAGTATCTATTCGATAGATTTTTTTTTGAAAAAGTGAAAAAACTAGAAATTTGCCCCCCTGTGCCTAGATTTAGGAAAATAAATTTTTACCCCTTCTTATTTTTATCAGTTGACGCCATTGTTCAGAGGTAGAATAGAGAAAAAAAAAGTTAAGCCTTGAAATTGTTTCGTATTATCGGAAGCACGAAGACAAAAAACATTATAATTGATTAAATTTTTGTAGTCAATGACCTACGGACAAAACCTTCCTTTCCTAACCCCAAAAAATGTTGCAAAATTCCAGTCATTACTTAATATATTTACTTGTAAAAAAAAAAAAAATTGGTATAGGTGATAATCCCGATCAATTTACCCAAGGCCGTATTCAGGATTTTTGTTTGGGGGGTATTTTTTACGGTGGGGAGGTTTAAAAAAATTACAAAACGCATCAAAACATTTTTTTAATGTATTTCGCTACTTTTTCACTATTCAGAAAAATTTAGGGAGAGGGGGGGGGTTCCAACCCAGTAGAACCCTCTCCCTTGGATACAACCTTGAATGGACTACACAGGAGGCAAGTGACTCCACAAAAGGAACCTCCTAAACAATGTTGAGAAATAGATAATGTATACAATTAAGATGAGCTTGTGTGTGAATATTCTTCCACATAAGTTGATTTCATTATCTAACATTCCATTGTAGTTCAGCAGGTTTCACCTCAGTTAATTATGGCTGACGTTAAACAAGCCAGGTTAAAAAAAAACAAAAAAAAAACAAAAAACTGATGCGTAGGATGGCAATTACTTCACTGATCTTCCTAAAATTAGGAGGAATGGAAATAAATATATTTAAAGTGAAAAAATGTGAAAGAGAATTATACAGAACTTATCTATTTTTCTGATGGATTTGAATACTCTCCAACTAGAACAACAAAAAAAAAATCACCAAAATTAAGAATTTCTTCGACCAAACAAGTGTCCAGAATTAGTCTAACCCTTGGGCAGAATTAGGAGAAAACTTTATCAGAGCCTTCCCATAATGCCGAGGAAGCTAAGATATTCATCTTCAAATTTCAAAAACTTCCTCAAGTCCACAGGTCTGGTGTACCCCAGGGAAGAAGTGAAGGGCATTTTCTGGACCTGCCACCATTCAACCCCACTTAAACCAGGCATGAATGGGTATTAACAGAAATAAGCTCCAAATGATTACAAAAAAGGGCCATTAAGACTCAAAATTTCTTCAAAAAGTGAATTCCCAAGGGTAGGTCTAGCCTAGGGTCAAAATAGGGATCATTTGCATCAAAAAAACCCCAGTAATACCAAATAGGCAAGAAACAAAGTCTTCTGAATTCAAAATCTTCATGGATCTTCAGTTCAGTTAAGCACAGAGAAGAAGTAGATAGAGATTCTTCAGGGAACCCCAGCATCAATGCGGTATGTATTTCTCATAGTTTTTTCTTAAAGTTTAAATAAAGGTTTTATTGGTTAACAAAAGAAAGGTCATGTTAAACTACCCCTAAGTAGCGTTGTGTTGTCACCCCCCCCTGAAGTCCCACAAAAGACTAGAGTGTCATTTGAGCTTTACTGAAAATAAAAAAGATGGCTTAAATAGGAGGTCTTGCATAGCCAATTGGATTCCCATGCGTTTGAAAAGAATAAGTCTGAAAGGAAGAAAACATCAATTGAAGATTTAATGCATATTAGACTAATATTATACTTTTATTGATAAAGAATAAAAGATAAAATAAAATGTTAAAGTTGGAGCTGTATTTTTATCATTAATATTGGTTTTATATTAAAAATGGGAATCTGTTGGATACATATTTTTCAGAAAGTTTTTTTGTGTCAAGCCTATGTCAATTTCTGTTCGTTTCGACTGTGACTTCATTTTTTATTCTTATTTGAAAGTATTGAGAGGTCTTTTAGAAGTGACTAGGCTTAATGCATTGCAAAAACGACTGTTTTCTAAATAAAAGTAAGATACACTAAATAAACACAATTTCTTACTGCATAATTCTGAGCAGAATTTTTCAAGTCTGCAAGAATTTTCCGTTTTATCATAATCCACTCAAAAAAGTAAACTAGAGAACAAAGTTACAAACAATTCATTAAAAAGATATCTTAGATGCTTCAAATTCTGTTCCTTCATTCTCAAAATTGTTTTCATGATACTTCTAAAGCCCCGACTAATCCGCAAAATAATTCAATTTTAGAACAGTTAATTCAAGACACGATCTAATCCACAGCTCTAAAGCTTGGTGTTCCTTCAGCTTAGTGTTTCTTCTAATACCGTCCAGCTGGAGAAAATGAACTGAAATAGGCATTAGACAGACAAAGGGGGATTTCTCCCAGATTTGGAAAAACGGAGGTTATGTAAGACAATTTAATCTTGTACATAAAATTAAAAGGGCATTTTCAAAACTGAATCACAATACGACTGACAATTATTTTCTGAGGCAAATAGCCAGTGAGTATAGTCGTATTAACATTTGCAGTTTATAAGATAAGATGAAGTGTATTTTAAAGCCAAAAATCGATTCATTCTGTGCACATCCTTTGCTGAATCTTGCATATGTTAAAAATTACTTCACAGAATCAAGCTGAACAATTTATAGCCTAAGCCACGTTTTCAGGCTTAGCGGGTTCGAACACGGGTTTTTCTCGTCTAGTTTCAAGTTTCTAGTTTTTTGTCTAGTTTTGTCTAGTTTCAGCGGGTTCGAAGCTTCAACCCCGTGTTTGATACACTAGATGCACTGATTCACAACGCTTAATGCACTAGACGAGAACAACCCGTGTTCGAACCTGCCGATCCGTGAAGAACCCGTCTTTAAACACGGGTTGTTCGCGTCTAGTGCATCAAGCGTTATGCAGCAGTGTATCTAGTGCATCAAACACGGGGTTGAAGCTTCGAACCCGTTGAAACTAGACAAAACTAGACGAAAAACTAGAAACTTGAAACTAGACGAGAACAACCCGTGTTCAAACCCGCTGAGCCTGAAAACGCGGCTCTAGACGTGTTTCACTAGTATTAAGCCTACACTTTTATGCATATTATAAACAGGTCTACGTTGGGTAACGAAAAGATTGATCAGGTGGGCAGTTTCACTTACCTTGGTAGTATTATTAGTAAAGACGGTGGGAGCAGTGAAGATGTTAAAAGTAGAATAGCCAAGGCTCAGGGTGTTTTCTCACAGTTAAAAAAAAGGTTAGAATAATAGGGAGATAAGTCTGCAAATCAAGATTAGAATATTGAAAGCTACAGTGATGATAGTGGTCAAATATGGCTCTGAAGCATGGACGCTTCGAAAAGTGGATGAAGATTTGCTAGATGCTTGCCAGAGAAATTGCCTACGGATTGTTCTAGGTAACCGGCTGACTGACCGTATTTCAAACAGTAGACTGTACGAAAAGTGCGGTTCAATCCCGCTTTCTAGGGCTATAATGAGAAAAAAGTTGAGATGGCTTGGGCATATTCTGTGGATGAAGGATGACAGGTTGCCAAAGATTGTCCTTTTGGGCCAGACATCTAGGGCTAAACGGAAAGCAGGTCGTCTGTGGTTGGGGTGGGAGGATGTCATAAAGAAATATTTAAAGGAAATGGGAGCTTCCTAGGAGGGTGTAAAGAGGGAGGCTTTCAATAGACTGGGTTGGAGGAGGAGCGTGCGTAGCTGTGTTGGCCTCAGGTGGCTTGGTGCTGTGGTGAGTTGTTAGTAGTAGTAGTAGTATAAACATGTAAAGCTTTTTAAACATCAAATTGGTTGCAATGATTAGAAATTTCCATTTTATCGCTTTTTTTTCTTTTGCTTGATAATGGCAAAAAAGAATAAAGAACCGCCAACATTTTTTCCCTCTTATGGCATTAAACCTGGTTTTTATAAAACGTACTCATCCATGTAAAAATTTTGAAGTCAGTCAAGGGATTTATCTCAAGACAACGTCAATAGCGACTAGATAAATTTGGTTTTTGAGTGGTTCATATGTTACAAATCCTCAAGCTTTTGAGTTGGTTTTTCTTTCTACATACATCTGAAGCTAATTCTGTCAAGCGGAAAAAAAACTGCAATTTGCCTCTTTGAGTATTTTGATCATTTACTCAGTTTATATCTTTTAGTGGAACTCACTTATGTTACGAAAAGATCTCATATCGAAAGAACTCAACAAGGGAAAAGTTAAATGGAGTATGAAGAAACATAAAAAGATCTTACCATCCAGGTACTCTCTGAGGTGCATCGCAGACAGCATTTACAGGACTGAACACGGTGCCGCCAGGGCAGGATAAAAGACGAGCTGATCGGTTAGGAAGGCATACATAATAGGTTCTACAGTCACGTGGGTTGGCTACTCGAAGAAAGCCCATTTCCTCGCTCACTGGTGGACAAGTGAAATTGAACAACTGCTCCGATTTGCACCCAGGAACCTTTAATATAGAAAAGTAATCTTACAAAATATGTCAAAAGACATGGTATAATTTCAATAAACAATATGTCAGTAAATTTGGTAACAAACAGAAAATTAAAAAAAAAAATATGAAATTGTTTTCCGAAATGATAACCCAACGTTAGTTGATCAGTAACAGGAGAAAAAATAAAACGTAAAAAGTCACAGGTGAAAATATGGCAGTTTAATGAATGAACTTTACTATTTTTGTTGATACCAGTGGCGTCGCTTGGGCAGAGGGGGGGGGGGTGCAGTTGCCCTCCCAATAATTTTGAGAAAAAATTATGTACCCCGTGCCCCTTGACACTCTAAATATGGACCTTCTTGCCCACCAATAAAAATTCTCGAGCTACGCCCCAGGTTGCTACAAATAGAGATGGTGTGTATTGCAGCTCAGGCCCTTTCGGTGAGGGAGAGGGAAATAGCAATGCTAATAGAATTCAATTTTTTTATTGTATTTTTTATTCAGTTACCCTTTCATTGTTACTTCAAAAGGGTCTTTCTTTTAGTTTCAGTGTATATTTTAAGGTTTCGTTTTATATTGTCCTTTGGACTTTTATCTGCATTTTTTTATTATTCTGCACTGAGGACGCCTGA
>JAQQPU010008435.1:0-13794 GCA_029168905.1 Artemia sp. Kazakhstan ARC1039 | reverse complement strand
CGCAAATATGTTTCAATTTCTTCTTTTCAGTCCAACCTGACACCTTCGTTCGTTTTTATGGGTACTAAGAATTCCTTTCATTTATTCAGCTATTGAAACTTGACAAAGCCTTTTGTCCACAAAAATTTGAATATTGACAATCTGTTGAGTACCAAAAACACTTACACCTTCAGAGGAAAGCTATACCTTCTTAAGCTATTTGGTACCATATCTCTTAGCTTACTTTTTGCTGATTCTTCCCCCACGTTTCTTTTTCTAACTTGGCAACCCACTACTACCAAAAACGAGTTGCTCATTTTATAATAAAAAGCGCACTCCGATAAATTCCGCACACAGCTACAGGAACAAATAGAAAGGATCCCAAGTAGGTATATGGTATTTATTAGGGTATTTTAATGCCCAGCCCGGTAAAAATAGAGATAGAGGGTATCCTAGTATAGGTAATTTTGGTGTAGGAAAGAAAATACTAATAATTATAGACTGCTGCAATTTTGCAGATATAACATCAGTACAGTACAACCAATACAGTACTTGGTCAGAAAATGACCTCTAATTATGTAAGAATGTCTTGAAGACCAGAGGGAGATTTTGTATATACTTTTCAGAGTAATTGCCCAACTTTTTAGGGTTGTAATGAAAGAAAGGTTGAGATGGCTAGGACATATTTTATGGAAGAAGGATGACATAATGCTAACGATTGTTGTTTTGGCCATCCACTTGAGGCAAAATAAAGATTAGGTTATTCCCAAATGAGGTGGAAAGAGGCCATCAGGCAGGATTCAAAGGGAATTGGGACATCCTGGGAGGGGTAAAAAAACGAAGCTTTGAGTGGAATGCAGTAGTTATGTTGGAATAAGTTGGCTTAGCGTTTCAGTGAATTGATAGTAGTAGTAGAAGTAGAAGTAGTAGTACTGGAGATAAGTGTAAATATATATGGAGATAACTTTCCATAGAAACATATCTCCTAATTTTCTCCAAATTTTTAAAATACATATGGCTGTGTTTCAACTTAAACTTAACCAGCCGAAACAATCAATTTCATTGTCACTTCCCTTGGTACTTTAATCTAATTGAGCGATAAAAATGTGCTGTTGCGCCTTAATATATTATGGTTTTCAGACGAGCGTAACTATGAGATAAGAGTCTTACGCTCTATTTTTATTACTAAAGCGTTTCCACGGCTCAACGCCTTTTCTCGTTTTCGATTACTCCCTAATGAACGATAAAAAAGCATGAGCATTCCTTTGTTTCCGAATTTATTATTTGCGGCACAGCTGCAGAAAGTTATCATTCAGACGGAAATTCAGTAGAGAATAAGGGAATAGAATTAGTAAAAAAGAAGGGAAAGGGAAAATGTTCTATTTCAAATTATATTTTTCTGAAAATTCAGATATTTGTCACAGTTACTTTATCACAGAGTAACAGAAAAAAAACATTTGATAAGGATTTAAATGTTGAGTTTGGTCAATATAGGAGTTTTGGAATGCTCCATACCATGTCAACAATTTTGTTAATAAGATTCTAATCAATAAAATGATAAATAAAAATGGATTTTTGTACGTTTTATACCGTATATCTGCTCGAGTTCTGGATTATGAATCAGTCGGGCGTTGGAATATCGGCTGAAAATCAGTTCCGAGAATCACAGACCAAAACACAAACAGTCATAAAACTGGAACACGATGAAATTTTGAAAAGAAAGAAGAGGCTTAGTTGAGTAAAGAGAAAAAGAAGCATTATGAAATAAGGAGCCTCTTATAACTAAGAGTGTATTTAGGAGAGTTTTATAAATAATAAGTAGCCTTACGAATTTTGGGATGTTAAAATTATATAATGTTTCAATGCACTTGGTAATGGTAAATATTAACGAGTATTTTTTTTTACGCTGGTAAAATACTCGCAATATAAAAAATATAAAGTTAATTTTTTTAAATAAAAAGTCAGATATTCAAAATAAACGTGAACACTGTGAATGACAAATTGTTATTTCAACCGTGGAATTTCATGTTGTAAAAAAAAAAAAAAAAAAAAAAAAAAAAAAAAAAAAAAAAAAAAAAAATGATTAAGATTTTTGATTTCCCAAGAAATTTTTTATGAGTTTGAATGTCATTTCCAAGCTTTAATCCAGTTTACATATATTCTAAAGAAACATACATGAGATTTTGGACCGCGCATTCTATTCCAACATTCCACCATCCCCTATAATTTCCCTAATGGCTGCATTGAAGGACATTGCTCCATCTCCCAAAAGTCTTCTGCATACAAGTCTGATATTGTCTATATGACCTGATTCCCGAAAAGATTTTTTTTCTATTTATTCTTAACGGTAGACACTTAGTTACCCTGTTTGATCTATAAAACTGTGAGCTATAAGAGAGTTTGCCAAGCATAGTTGACGTCAAAGTGTACAGTGTCATTGTTTTGCGAACTCCTGTGAAATTCTCATTTCTGAGCTAAGACAACTGAGCTATTCACTTGTAAAAACTTGTTGAGTTAGAAAAAAAATAATAAAGACGACAGAATTGACGAAGTAAATCATTTTTAAACCATGATGTCTTTCCATCAAGAAAAAAAAGGAAAAAATACTTATAAACCAGAAAATAATTTAATTAATACTGTGAAGAATAGCTAATACCTTGATTGAAAGTTTTGCTCGTTTTTTATTTTAATTTCATTTTTATTGGAAGTCACAAAGAAATTACACTGTTTTTTTTATTGTATTGTACCAATCGCATAGTATCAGTGTCATTACAAGACACATGGGAGTAGCCCAAAGCCCAAATTTGTTGCCCTCAATAATTTGGTTGCGCATTCAATCCTCACTGATGATAAGATCATAGAAAATATCAGCAACTTCAAGCATTTTATCAGTTATAATTACAGAAGGAGCTTTTTCTCAGTGGGTAGTGGGTATTTTTTGTCAATATTACTTTGCAAAAAAAACAAACCAAAAAAAAAAAAAAAAAAAAAAAAAAAATGGGCAAGATTAGCCACCTGCAAGGCTAATTCATTTTTCATATTTTTAGACAAATTTTTCAGCAGTTAAGTTTAAAACAATATTATAGAGATTAATGGAATGTACCTTCTTTGTCACTTTTCTCCGATTTTTGTTTTATTAAATCAACCGTTTAGAATGATATTTCGAATCTGAGCCACTCAGATAAAGATTTACAAAACTATCTGAACAAACTCTACCCTTCCTGTTTTACAAATAGCTTTCGAGAAAAAAGGCAAAAAATAATTGCTTTTGGGAGCTCATCATGCTGTCCCTTGTGAGTCTTTCTGGAAGATGAAAGAAACTCCACACATAAGAAAAGGAACCTATCAATATGCTCAAGCTGTGATTGGAATCCACAAGTTGTTCCTAAATATTTAATAACCCAGATTTCCGTTGCTTTGTGCCTCATCTTATAATTAGGCAGTAAGGATATAAGCAGCATAAACATTCAGCTAGGAATGATAAAATACTATAAACATATATAAAATTGGACTGATGTATATATTATTCTTCAACCTCTTGAAGAAAAGATTAAAATAAAGAACTGAAAACTTAAATGACAAAGGAGTTATTTGATTTCTCATAAAAATAAATGCTCATTCAATCAGATTTATTCTAACATATATAATATGTATATTTAAGTGCGTCTTTTACATTTTACACTGTTAGAACATTATTCATGGTTTCTTAGAATGGGATGAGAGGACTGTCTGAGTACATGTGTTGTAGCTTCAGAGGACATGCCATTCAAAAACTAACTCATAAACAAAAAAAAGAAAGAAAAATAGAGAGAAATGGAGTGAAAGCATTTGCGTAATTAAATAAGTGCTTTTCTGATCAGTCAGAAAATACTAGACCGACTCAAATGAAACAGCAGTGTCAATTCACAAATTTTTTTGGGGGAAGGGGGCGAAATATATTTTTAAGATCTAGGAGAGGGGGCAAAATTGACGTCCTTTTTTATTTGTTAAATGAAAACACCAAACAAGAGATTTTTAACGAAAATACCCCCCAAAACCGTATTTTTCAGAATATAGAGGGTGGGAAAGGGACAAAACTATATTGGCAGACAGCCCCCCCCTGGAATTGACACCAATGCAATCTAAAATTAATATCCACCCCGAAGCTTTTCAACCTTGTACCTTGGTCTAGATCCCTTAATTTCTTGTAGGTATATCTGCCTTAAGATTGTAATGAAGTATAAACTAGGGTTTTTAACTATTGAGCACTTTGACCATGTAACAAAAAAAGAAACAAAAATTCATTCGATGAAAATGAAGTCAAGGTCTTTCATTACTAAATCGTGAATAACGGAGAATAGTAAAAGATATTTCGTGAGAGGGCTAGTCAACAAAAAAACTTATAATATATGATGATTGAGCAACAGATTAAAGCCCAAGTACATGGTACCATGGTACATGGTAAAAGAACCTCCAGTATGATCCCCATTTCCAATAGGAATAGTAATTTTTGCCTAGTCTGAGTAAAAGGCATTGGAGGACCCAAGGTGATACGGACAGAGTTAGGGGCTTGGTTTCAATCTATTACCATTTTGAATTGATTTGGTTACTTCGTGACCAGAGCTAAAAACATACTCAGCCTTTCAACATTTTAGGCGGGTAAACAACTTTACTTGGGACGCGGGGTTTAAACTATAAAATAGTACAGTTTAGGTGGAAACTTTCAATTTCCTAAGGAGGGGGGGGGGGGCTAGTAAACAAGTCTTAGGGCGGTAAATTGTATCTGCTCCCTTCTTCTGGGGAGCCATATTTGATTTTATAGTGTCTGTTTTCAGCCCATTTTAGCTATTTCAAAGCCATAGCTTAGCTTCTGCAAAAACATGTTTAGAGAGATACCGTTTTAATAGTGCCGTTTTTTGCCTTATTGAAAAAACTTGAATTTGCATGGATAAGGCCTGGATAATTTGATTTGGTTTTAAAAGTTAAATAAGGCCCTGAAGGTTTTTTAACATTTTAAAAAGGCCTTGAAATACTAACTAACTTACCCCAGCAACATCTGGCCATTCACAAGCTCCAAGAGAAAAGCTGAATGCAAGTCCAGCTGGACATTCGACGACTCCGTAAGTCCCATTAGAACAAATTAGAAACTTTGTACAAGACCCTTGTATTGGAAACACACCATTTCTTCTAGGACAAGGCCCAACTTGTTGGGGAGGCTCTGTAAAAAAGGAGACATTTAGCTTTTTGCACTCACTTTTCAGTAGATCATCTTAAGATCCTCGGATGCTCTTTTCCTATATGCTTGTGACCATTCTTCTTATCACCTCAAAATTTGTATGAAATAATAATTCTATTTACTCTTTCGATTATTCTGATTTTACCCTGTATTGTCAGTCTAATTATGTCACCCTTCTAGAGTCAGTTCGAAGGGGGTCACTCTTTTATAGCTTTCACAAAAATTGCAATAAAATATTTTGGGCTTTCTTTTTCTTTCTCTCTTTCTTCCTTTATGATCTTGAATATAAATTGTTTTTTTTTACTATATTTTTCGCACCTATTTTGTAGTTTGTGCTATGAAATATCTCTAAATTATAAGGAGTTATGTATTAATTCCTTAGATTAACTTCCATTCTTTCTATTTCTATTCTATTCCATTCTTTTATTCGGCGTTTTTTGTATTTATTTTTTAAACCAGGTGACCATGAAAACTCTCTAGTTCAGTTATATTAGTTCCTCAAATGTAGCTCTAATTAGCGTGTGTTCTGACAGGAACGCACTTTTTTTTGTCAGGTATTATCATCTGAATGCAACTTTGTTTCTTTAAGAAAAATATACTCAAGTCCCCTTTTATAACCAAGATATAAGCTTTCCTTTGCAGGCAAAAAATCTCTAAAAGTATTGAAATTGCAAAGGCATCATCTGCCAAGCCTTGCCCATCCCTTGAAATTTTATTTGGGATTTACATGCGCTGTAAGCCTAATACTGAGAAACCCCACAGAGAACAAAAATGCACAGACAGAACAATTGTTTAAAAAGTAAGTAAATTTAAGGCACATCTCCGACAATGAGGTTTTTTTCTAAGCCTCTGGCCATAAACAGAATTTTGCACCCCTGTCTTTTCTCCTTTTATGGACATTTTTATGGGCATCGACATTGAACAATGCCACAGTTGATATGCCATAACTAGCATAGCACGCATGACACTTATTTGTGAGCAAGGCTATACACTAACTATATAATGAGTCTGCCGGACAACAGATTTACAATATAAGTGCCAAAGAATACTCCTTTTTGGGGATGATAGGAGGAAAAATTCACCCTTTCCCAAAACAAAAATATTATTCCGAGACACTCCATCCAAAGAAAAAAAAAAACACAAACAGAAGTTTCAAGTTAGTACCACAGCCACGACAGAAAACACAGGGTTGTCACCCGATGATAAAAAAAAGTCACTATAACTTTAGTGATTTTCTGGTTGATTTGGTGTTTTTCTTCAATAATCTAGTAATTTTTGTGCAAATTTTGAGATTTTTTGTTTAGGCAATATAAAAATCACTAAAAATAGTGATAAATCACTAAGTGTGGCAACCCTGTCTTATGCTGATCGAAAACCAACTGAACTCTGGTTCTAATTAAATTTAAAACGAAAAAGTTTTTTTAACCGAAAATAAGGAGCGACATTAAAACTTAAAACGAACAGAAACTATTCCGTATATGAAAGGGGCTGTCCCCTCCTCAACGCCTTGCTCTTTACACTAAAGTTTCACTCTTTCTCACAAGTCTATTTTTTAAAACAATAAAAAACTTTAGCGTAAAGAGCTGGGCGTTGAGGAGGGGACAGGCCCTTTCATATGCGGAATAATTTCTGTTCGTTTTAAGTTTTAATACCGCTCCTTACTTTCAGTTAAAAAAAACTTATTTTTTTTATTTAACTTCTGAACTTTTTTGAATTAATGCAGCTTTGATTTTGGCTCACCGTACATAAATAATTAAAATGAAATTTGCATATTAATTCTCCTTTTTTGCTAAATAGCTTTCTCGAAATTTTGATCCGACTTAACTTACGAAATAACGTATGTAACAATCTTCCATATTCGTATATTTTTATTTACGTAAATGTGGGATTCTCTCCCTAATCAATACCTCACTCTTTACGCTAAAGTTCGAATTTTGTTCCAATTCTTTAAGAATGACCCTGAATCACAAAGGCCGTTTAATTAGAAAAGATAGCTTTTTTGAAAGTACTAAACAAACTTTAGCGTAAAGAGCACGGTATTGACTAGGGGGATTAACCCCTCATATACGTAATAATTTCTGTTCGTTTTTATACTTGATTGTTGCTCCTTACTTTCAGTTGAAAAAACTTGTTTTCTTATTTAATTTCTGATCGTTTTTTAAATAATGCTGAGACATCCGGCACCCCCTCATAGAAATGCCCCTTCCCCTATGTCAATATCCTCCATGTAAATATCCTCCTCTCCAGAAAAAATCCCTCTTGAAAATATCAGCATACTTCCAAATAACAAATACTATATGTAAACAATGGGCAAAGTTCATAACTTGCAGCCCTTCCCCCGGTGACTGTTGGGGACTAAGTCATCCTCAAAGACATAATTTATTAGGTTTTCGACTATGTTGAACAAAATGGTCATTTCAAAATTTAGATCCGGTGACTTTGGGACAAAATGAGCGTGGGAGGGGGGCTTAGTTGCCCTCCAATTTTTTTGGTCGCTTAAACAGGACACTAGAAATCTTAATATAGGTTCGAATGAGGTCTCTTGATATTTTAGGACCACTGGATCGATAGGATCAACCCTGAGAAAAAAAAAAAAAAAAAAAAAAAAAAAAAAAAAAAAAAAAAAAAAAAATAAAAAAAAAAAAAAAAAAAAAAAAAAAAAAAAAAAAAAAAAAAAAAAACCCATCCGGAATATTTCTTCTGGCAAAAAATGTAAAATTCCACATTTTTACAGATAGGAGCTTGAAACCTCTAAAGTAAGGTTCTCTGATACGCTGAATATGATGGTTTGATTTTCATTAAGATTCTATCCCTTTTAGGGGAAGCTTCCTCCGTTTTTCGAAAATAAGACAAATTGTTCCAGGCTCGTAACTTTTGATGGGTAAGAATAAACTTGATGAAACGTAAATATTTGAAATCAGCATAAAAATCAAATATTTTTGATGTAACTACTGGTATCAAAATAGCGTTTTTTAGAGTTTTGGTTACTATTGAGTCGGGTCGTTCCTCACTTACAGTTCGTTACCACGAACTGTTTGAAAATGCTCCGGACTCAGGAGTATCGCTAACATTGGCTACCAAACATGTAGCCTCTTGTGACTAGATAGACGTTACGGATACTTACAAATTATCTTAAGTAACATATAGCAGAAATTTACGAAAACCAAAGTTTATGATAGGAAGGTGAGTTATAACCAAAAATGAGATAGAGAGGGGTCAGCCATCAAACTAAGAGAAATAATCATAAAAATATAAAGCTTGATAGTAATATTCTTTTTCATTGTCTCTTAAAGCAAATTTCAATCTTCCTCGCAAACTGAAACTCTTATTTTTATAGCCAACAAGAAGCCATTTTGCTTATCAGCAAATGTTTTTATACGGTGACAGAACATTAAATTGGCTGTTAAACGTTATCACTCATTTTAACTGACAGCGTGACCATATATAACAGATGGAGTCACTAAACCAGGAAATTATTTTTTTTGTGAAATGAAAGAGCCCAGGGAATAAATTTTTTCCGACTGGCTGACTTCCTAATGTTTTCTGACATAGGCATATCTTTCAAGACGGTGCAATTGCGTCGATAGAAATGGATATACAAGCCTACAATTTATTCGTCCTCTTTTATGCTGAGCATTTAGAAGGACCATAATTCTCCTTCGCTTTGAGCCTTCAGACCATTTCAATATATAAAAGGATATATTTTTTATATCATAAAAAATTTGATGTTTATTGGATTTCCTTTTTTGATAAACTTTCTCTTTTATTAAGAGCGGCTAGAAATGACCAAAAGAAACCGGACCATTTCTTCAAATAGCATTTGAACAATGAACGGGGCAAGCATTGAAAATAACAAGAATAAATTTTCACTGTTTTTAGCATTTAACTTGGTCCAAAATTGAATTTTATTTTGCAGCCAGATCTACGGTATTATGGTTGCAGCGGCAACTGCAACCTAGTAAAGAGCGAACCACAGCCCATAGTAATCAACAGCTGAAAAATGTGTTTTCAAAAAACTGCCTGGTTAGAAAAAATTGCGATTTGACGCTGAATCACGAATGGTAACTATTTTTTCGGTTAATTGTAGAAGTAAAAGTTTATCGCGAAAAGAAATTTATGGTGATTTCGAAAAATAGCCTGAAACCCCTTGAAAATGACGTCAAATCGAAATAAAAGGAGCACCATTGGAATCAGCATGATCGAAAATGCTTTTATCCAATTTTATCCACCGTTTCATGAACTTGGTGAACTTGGAAGGTGTGTAATAGCTTATTCGAAAGGGAATTAAATTTGTAAGTGGCCTTTTTAAGTGGCCAAAAATATTAGAGGGAAAAGAGCCCCCCTCCCTATAGGCCCCCTCCCCTCAACTAGTTCTTAACATAGTTAAGAACTAGTTCTTAACATTTTGTTTAACATAGTTCAAAGGTCCAATATATATGGTTTTTAATGATGATATGGCCATCCATAGTCCCTGGGGAAGGGCTGTATGTGATGTCGGGCGTATCGATAACGCACGTATCGGTATCGTGCGTATTGGTATCGCATATATCGTATCGGGAATATTGGTATCCGCTGTTGTTTTATTTCAGTCATTTTCTAGGCTCATTTTTTTAAAGCATGTTCCGGCAAGGTATCATGGTTGCAGCGGCAGCTACAACCTAATAAAGAGCGAACCATAGCCCATAGTAACCAAAAGTTAAAAAATGCGTTTTGAAAAAAACTGCCTAGTGAAAAAAAATTGCATCTGACACTGACTCAGGAACGTTAACTATTATTTCGGTTTGTCTTAAAAGTAAAAAGTTTATTGCGAAAAGAAATTTATGTTGATTTCGAAAAAAAGCCTCACACCCCTCGAAAATGGCATCATATCAAAATGAAAAGTGTACCATTGGAATCAACATGGTCAAAACCTTTAACAGGGAAGTTACAGTCCCCCTCCCTGAACAACAAGGAAAATCACTTCTTTGCATCGGTAGCACTGATCTGTCTTCCGTTTTTTTTTGTTTTTTTTTCAACAGGTCTAGCGGGCTACCAGAACATCATACAGAGATTCTTAATGGCTCATTCAAAAGCTATTTCTCATATCTACGTGCTTTTTATAAATCCTGCCATCTGCAAGTGCCATATCGCACTAAAATGGCACTTTTTGTGTTATTTCTCAAAGGGTGGCACTAGCAGGCTACCAGAACATCGTTGGTAGATCGTTTATAGCTCATATAAAAGATATTGCACATATCTACGTCTTTCATATAAATTCCACCATCATCAAGTTCAAATGGCACTAAAAAACGGCACTTTTGGTGTCGTGTCTCAAGTGGAAAAGCTGAACTGTAAAAAACAATTGATTTCCAAGGGTGGCACAACAAAAGGTTTTACTCAAATTCAAACAAGTAAAAAAAATCCAATTTTTCTGTTCGAATTGTGACTTGCTTATTTAATTCAAACAAGTCACAAAAACATCCAATTTTTCTGTTGGAATTGTGACTTGCTTATTGAATTCCAAAAAATTATTGAAATTATTAAGATATGTACTTTTCAGTAGAAAAAATGTAATTTTCACCGTAAATAGGCTATATCAATCAACACGGTTTGAACTTCAACAGTAGTTTAAAGTTTCTTAAATATAATTTTAATTTTGACTATAGGACCATTGAAAGTAATATGTTCAGTATAAGTTCAATTCAAATATTTAAATTATAGCACAACAAGGGGAATGCTAATTGAATTTTGTGTATAAAAAGATAATTATAAAAATTAGGAAATATATTTTTACTTTGAAATAAGTTGAGCTTTCTTGTCTGCAAAATGAACACGCAGAAATTTATGTACAAAAATTATCTTTTAACTTTTACAATCGCTTTTTTTAAATACATTTTTTGTGATTTTCTGTAGGTAGAAAATTTCTTAACATGCTAACCTAACCTTAACAGTACTAACGGTGAAAATATATTGCTTTCTGAATTCAATTTTTTCTAATTAAGAACGAAAATCCTTATGTGGGAACAACTTATGTTTTTGCGATGAACGTCATTTTTGTAATGAGACCCAAAAAGCGTTTCAAAAAAAAAAAAAAATCTTCCCTGGATTTGCCATAAATTTGCTGCTAACGCTGAATAACCAAGTAAGCAAATATATCGAAGAAAAGAAGACGCCTTAAGGGTATTTCAGTCCTTTACGTGCACGTACAGGAACCAAAAGCTGCCCCCAAAAAGAGAATTTTCTAAAATGGTGCACATTTCAATTGGACTCAGAAATACTACACTTTAATAGCATGAATCGTGCTTCAAAAACTCCGGTTTGCGACAGGATTAATGAAAAAATAGGACGCTAGCCCAATAAGTTTTATCAAACAGTTCATAGTGTTAAACTGTAATTAAGGAGCGACTCAGCTTAATTGTAACCGAAACTCAAAAATGAAATTTTGATAACAATTGATAAGAATTGGGTTTTTAAGCAGATTGCAAATATATAAATTTCATTACGTTTAATGTCTACCCACCAAAGGCTTCAAGCCTCAGAAGAAAAAGGGATTTTAAAAACAGGGAGCCTGATTTTCGAAAAATATAGAAACACCCCCCAAAAAGTCAATAAATCTTAATATAAATCAGACCTTCAGATTCAGCGTATCAGAAAATGTTATTGTGTGGGTTATGATCTCCTATCTGCACAAATGTGGAATTTATGTTTTTGCCAGAAGACTGATCACGGATGCGTTTCTATTTGTTGTTTTTTTGTTCTAGTGTCCTTTTTAAGAGACCGTAAAGATTGGAGGGCAACTAAACCTCCTCAAAATACCTAATTTGTCTCTTATTTTGTTTTCGAATGTTATGATTTAAGATCAATTTGACAAAAAAAAAATCATCTCCTTCAACTACCTACAAACGTATAATACAGAAGTAGATTTAATGTTAAGACCTTCAAATGACGAAGCGACGATTTTACCTAGGGGGGCATTCAGATCAGAGAGAGAAGACATTCTGATTGTGATGGCAAGTATTCAGTTTAGTTTATTAATCAAATAAAAAAACAAGTTTTTTAAACTGAAAGTAAGGAGCGACATTAAAACTTCAAACAGAAATTATTCCGTATATGAAAGGGGCTGTCCCCTCCTCAACGCCTCGCTCTTTACGCTAAAGTTTTTTATTGTTTTAAAAAATAAAGTTGTGAGACAGAGTCAAACTTTAGCGTAAAGAGCGAGGCGTTGAGGAGGGGACAGCCCCTTTCATATACGGAATAATTTCTGTTCGTTTTAAGTTTTAATGTCGCTCCTTACTTTCAGTTTAAAAAACTTGTTTTTTTTATTTAATTTCTGATCGTTTTTTAGTTAATGCAGCTTTTATTTGCATAAAAATTTTAATTTTCTTTTGCTAAATGGATGTCTTTACAAATTAACTCACGTAACTAACTTTTATATTCGTATATTTTTCTTCTGGCAAAAAATACAAAGTTGCAGATTTTTGCAGATATGAGCTTTAACCTATGTAATAGGGTTTTCTGATACGCTGAATCTGACGGTGTGATTTTCATTAAAATTCTTTCTCTTGTAGGGGCAAAATTCCGTTTTTAAAAGTTTCGATTACTATTGAGCCGTATCGCTTGCTTTTTTATTGTTTTTTTTATTACGTATATGTTATTACGTATATGAGGGGGTTCTGCCCTTAGTCAATACCACGCTCTTTACGTTAAAAGTTAAAAAAAAATTTGATTCACAAACCCCTGAATCACAAAGGCCGTTTAATTAGAATAGATAGCTCTTTTGAAAGCACTAAAAAAAACTGTAGCGTAAAGAGCGAGGTATTGACTTGGGGGAGAACCCCCTCACATACGTTATAATTTCTGTTCGTTTTAAGTTCTAATATTCGTTCTTACATTTCAGTTGAAAAAACTTGTTTTTTTTTATTTAATTTCTGATCGTTTTTTAAATAATGCTTGGAAATCCGGCGCCCCCTTCATAGAAATGTCCCTTACCCCAAAGAAACATCCTCCACGGAAATATTCTCCAGAGTAACTCCCTCCTCTAGCCCCCCCTCCAGAAAAAATCCTTCCTGAAAATGGTTGTATACTTCCCAATAACCAATAAATAATGCTGGCAAGTCCGGCGCCCCCTTCATGGCGATTTCCCTTCCCCCATGAAAACTTCCTTCATGAACAGATCCTCCAACATAACCCCCGACCCACCCTTCCCTCCCACTAGCAGAAAAAAAACCTCCTGTAAACTTCTGTATACTTCCGAATAACCAATACTATATGTTAACATTGGGTAAAGTTCATATCTTTTAGCCCTCCCTCTGGGTACTTCGGGGGATTAAGTCATCCCAAAAGACATATTTATCATATTTTCGACCATGCTGAACAAAATGGCTATCTCAAAATTTTGATCGGGTGACTTTGGTAAAAAAATAAGCGTGGGAGGGGGCCTAGTTGCCCTCCATTTTTTTTGGTCACTTAAAAAGGGCACTAGAACTTTTAATTTCCGTTCCAATGAGCCCTCCCACGATATTCTAGGACCACTGGGTCGATACGATCACCCCTGGGAAAAAAAAAACAAAAAAAAAACAAACAAACAAACAAACAAATAAACACGCATCCGTGATCTTTCT
>JAQQPU010008434.1:17481-35687 GCA_029168905.1 Artemia sp. Kazakhstan ARC1039 | reverse complement strand
ACCAGCCCACTCGTCTCGCCTGACGGTTATGATATTGGCTTAAAGCAATATTTTTACCGACAAACTATGTCAGCTCTGAAATTATCTTTCAAATTCTTGCAGTTAAAGCTCTCTCTTTAGCCTTGTAAACTTCGGTGATAATTGTTTCGGGTTTCAGCTCTTGAAAAATATTTGTTAGCATATGTCGGGGATCGGTTCTTGGGGTTGCAAATTAAATTAGTGATGTTTAGGGTGGTATTTTATTTTAAAGTCCGGGTTTCCTAGAAATAGTTTTGGGGTATGAAAGTTCAAGATTGTTGGGGGAGTTTAAAGTTAATGTTGCTGATTCAGTTTATTTTCAAATTTAGTTCCAATTCTGCCTTCACCATGTTGAGAGTTAAATCTACTAAAGCAAGCCATTATACAAAGTGTATATACGTTTACAATAAATGTCTTGTGCAAACTTTAAAAGAGAAACTTTTTTTGTTAGATGTTGAGACGACGGCAACTTCTGATGCCCACTCTGAGTCGACGGTCGGAATGCACAAAAACGCATTCAGCCAGGAGAACGAACTGTCACCAACAACTCCGTCCACTTCACAGACGGCCTTCATAACAAACTTCGGCGAAACGACACACACTGATCAGCTGACTGAAGGATCAAGAAGCAGTACTCAAACCTTGGTGGTACATAGCCCAACACTGATTTCACAGTCCCCGCACCCGCAGCAGAATCAAAGCGCTATTTTTTCGCCTGAAACTGACTTCACGCCGTCGAATGACTTTGGTATTGCAGTAGCGCCGAAAGAGCGAAATCAGTTGTTTTCTGGCGAAATTATGTTTTTTATGAACGAAAGGTGGAAACCGAAGAACCAATCTGATCTTCCAGTCTCGACACAAAAGAGAAAAGGTGGCGAAGTCAAGCGTCGCTTGAATACCGAGCATCTTGCCCGGTATCCTTGGCTCGCAGTGAGTCGTCATCCAGACCACGAAGGCCTTTGGTGCAGTGTTTGTGTTTTGATGAGGACCAACGAAAGCGGAGGAGGATGGTCGGCTTTATCTGGAGGCGGCGGAGGGCAAAAAATGGGAAAGTTGGTCTTGAAACCACTAAAAGACTATTCGAAACTTACCGGGAAAGATGGTGCGCTGACAAACCATGCTGAAGCACAGTTTCACAAACACTGCCAGGAAAAAGCTGCCGCGCTGCTAACAACGTTTCAGCGCGGTAGTCAAGATCAAGATATCAGGAATGCTCTGGACTGTGAAAGGGTCAAGCAAATACAGCAGAACCGTGCACTCTTGAGAAGTGTTGTTGAAACTGTCAAGCTTTGCGGGGCACAGAATATCCCCCTTCGTGGCCACCGTGATGATGGCAAACTTGATATCCAAGACTCTGATGTCATTACAGCAGTAAACGACGGGAATTTCCGCCACCTACTTCGGTATCGGATTCAGAGTGGAGACTCGCAACTTAAAAATTTACTTGAAAATGCACCGAGCAACGCCAAATATACGAGTAAACAGATCCAGAATGAACTGATTGGAACAATTGGGGAAATGATAAAAACCGAAGTAGTGAGAAAAGCAAACAAAGCAACGGTTTGGTGTCTTCTTGCGGACGAGTCAACAGACAGGCAGACCAGGGAGCTGATGGTCATTGTTTGTCGTTATGTGTGTAAAACCGAGCAGGGATACGTGATTCGAGAAGATCCTTTTGCAGTTGTCGATGCCTTTCAAACCCTGTCAAGACTCGCTGGAGATGAGGAAAGTGACGACGGTAGAAGCATCGAAGAGAAGCTAGACGGCAAGAGCCTCGGGAAGCTGCTGTTGAGTGAGGTCAGGAAGTCAAATCTGGATTTGTCAAAGTGCGTTGGTCAAGGATACGACAAAGCTGCTAGCATGGCAAGCTTGGCAAATGGTGCTGCTGCTGAAGTTAAACGCCAGTGTGAACTGGCAGATTACTTCCACTGTGTGAGCCATGCCACAAATCTCTCATGTTCAAAGATAGTTTCAGTTCCCATTCTGCGCAATGCCCAAGACGTTGTTCGAGACACAATTTCTCACTTCAGCTCAAGTGCCAAGAGAACAAGACTTCTAAAAAAGCATCTTATCGCGGACAAAGCTAAAACAGAGACACTCGTCAGTCTTTGTACCACGAGATTTGTAGAGAGACACGAAGCAATCAGCAGGTTTTGGGACTCCCTTCCGTCGATCGTTTCTGCTCTGCAGGAGATGGAAGGATGGCACGATCGAGAGGCAAGTAGCAGAGCTTATGCATTACGATCCTGCATTGAAAAATCAGATACACTCGTAGGACTGGTTTGCCTGAATTCGTTTTCGTCGATCATGAAACCTTTGGCCGAGTCACTACAACAGAAGGATGGTGACCTCGTGAGAGCCTTGTCCCTCATTAGCAGCGTGAAGGCAATGCTGGAAGATATGCGATCACATGCCGAAACCCAATTCAGACTGCTTTACGAAGATCTTCTGAAAATGGCCGAAAAGATTGATGCTACCATCAAGGTAACGCAGCCACGCATAGCTTCACGTTCTACATACCGGGCAGGGGTACCCAAGATGGATCCAGAAAGTCATTATAGGATGGCGGCATTTATTCCAGCCCTGGACGCCATGCTGCTTGATTTTACGGAGCGGTTCAGCTGCCATTTTACGAATGCTGCAAAACTTTCAGCTTTGATCCCGGCTGTGTTTAATGGCAAACGCTGGGAGGACGTTCAGCCAGGGTACGA
Source organism: Artemia sp. Kazakhstan ARC1039 (assembly GCA_029168905.1). Classification (NCBI taxonomy): domain Eukaryota; kingdom Metazoa; phylum Arthropoda; class Branchiopoda; order Anostraca; family Artemiidae; genus Artemia; species Artemia sp. Kazakhstan ARC1039. The sequence continues at coordinate 32,958 of JAQQPU010008434.1, read as the reverse complement.
AAAGTACAAGGAGCTGCTCGTGGGTACGGAGATAGACGTTAAAACCGAGTTCGAGATTTGGAACAAGTATTGGTCTAAGGAAACCGTGCAAAAACCGAAAACAGCTATTTCAGCGCTGAACAGCTGTCAGGAAAATGTATTTCCCAACATCTTCGCATTGTTGACAATTCTCGCGACGCTTCCTGTGTCAACCTGTGAAGCAGAACGAATGTTTTCAAAGCTTGACAGGACATGTTCATCAATACGAAGCACGATGACTGAAGAGAGGTTGGAGGCTCTACTACTCATGCAGACTTACAGAGACGAACTGCCGAAAACAGACGATGCTATCGATATGTTCGCTCTCAGAAAAGCTCGCCGATTGAGTTTAGTTGTGTAGTGTGGTACTGTTTTTATTTTCTTTTGCTACGTTTTACCTTTATGAGCATATTTGGCAGTGTTTTCATATAAATAAAGAGCTATCAAATTAGTCCTGTATAATCAGTTTTTGGCGCCCTGTGTCCGGCGCGGCCCCCCCCCCCCCCTTTCCTCTAGATCCGCCGGTGTAACTGTGACTAGGTAAACCACAACAAAAAATTACTGAAATATTCCAACTCTTGCATTTCAATGAAAGAAATCCAAAATGAACTTTGAAAAATCAAGAATATGTAAGTGTGACAAGGTAAACCACAACAAAACATTACTGAAATATTCTAACTCTTGCATTTCAATGAAAGAAATCCATAATAAACTTTGAAAAATCAAGAGAATTCAACTGTGACAAAGTAAACCACGACAAAACACTACTGAAATATTCCAACTCTTGCATTTCAACGAAAGAAATCCAAAATGAACTTTGAAAAATCAAGAGAATGTAAGTGTGACAAGGTAAACCACAACAAAACACTACTGTAATATTACCATTCGAAATTACCATTTGGCAACTAGAGCTCTACAAAATTACATAGACTGAAACTTGACACACATTGTTCAAGGCAAGAATAGGGCTACCACAACTATACCCTAAAAATTGCCCTGTTATTATGAATTTTGCCCTGTTATAGCTCAAAACTACTAGAATTTCACAAAAGCCCAAAAATTAAAATTTAATTCACATTTTGTTTGATCCAAAACAGTGGCTGTCATAACTGCAACTGAGCTTTTTAGAACTGTGTTGCAGTATTTATGCGGCTAGAAATCCAAAATATCTCTGGGTCACCTGATTCAAATTGCTAGTGTGACGGTATATAAATTTTATTGCCAAGTTTTTAGTTTAGCTCCCTTAACTACTGTAGGTTTATAGTTGTGAATAGGTTTACGGTATCATTTTCTTGGCCAGTATTCTAAGTTAATTAAATAATTCTGATATTGATCTTCTTGATTAGTTTAACATATTGGTTTATAAATGAGAGAGGGTTTATAATATCGTTTTTTTTATTCTATTGCGAAACCCTGATATACTGATGAAACAATTTGTAGTAAATACATATTTCTACGTCAAATCCGAAGGGGCATTATATACTTCTTTGACAATGAGTGAGAAAACTAGAATGACGTGTGGTCTTATCCATTAGCCAGATTTGTATAATGAGACATTGTTGCATTTTGGTATAAAAAATTTTAACGGTTTCACCCCCGCACCCTTCGTCAAAGGGCATTCACGGTATTGGTTAGCTAAAATAATTACCTTAGAATTAACTAAACAATTATTAAAATGCACAGCAAGACAATTACGTTTTACCTGCCTGTAGTGTATGCTGATCCAAAATTGAGTCCTGTAAAGGCGTTTTCTAGTCCCAATCTTCCCTTCCCCCTATCACTAAAAAATATCTTCTTTGAACTTGGAAAGTTCAAATGAACTTGGAAAGTAGCAGTGTCGTGAGATATATAAGTGAAATGAATTTTGTAAGTTGCTAAAGGAGGTATATAAAGAGTTTATGTTTGACGAAAGACGACTGGCGATTATAGTAAGGGGGGGGGGGGTTGTTTTGTAAGTATTGAAAGATTAGGACGAATTTTCAGGCTAGTAATGGAACCCGAGAAATATGTTTTATAATTTATGCAGCGAGTATAGTTAGTTTTTTTTTTATTTGTTAATATAGAGGGAGAGAACCACAAAAAGAGCTTCTTTGGGCGCTCCGGAAGGCGAAACCCTTCTTAGAAAAGTCGACAAAATGGCATGTCTCCAAGATAGTAATCGTCGACTCCGTGATGAACTGACAATTCTGCAGAGTCAATTTTTTTAATTATCACCTTGGTGGAAGTGATGAAAGACTTGAAAGCCATCGCAACAAGGGTGCCGGCAGGAAATTTTCCAGGGGGGCAGACTCCAAAATAGCAGTGGTAGTTGGGTGATAGTTTAGGTAGTTTAGGGCACCAAATCAGGACTTTACCCCGAAGAGGGTGAATTTACAATCAATTAAAATCCTGAGAAGCTAATTGATTTAGAAGTATCAATAACTATATTTAGGCTTCCCAGTTGCAAAAATAGTAATGCCACACGATGGCAGTACTGAATTCAACCAAGTTGGTTCGCTTTATTTGTAATAGAATTAGGCTACGTTTTGTGATCTGTAATTGCGTATCAGTTATAATGAGAGAGGGGGTGAGTCATTTTTTAGGTGGTGGTAGGTTAGATTCCTACAAAAGTACATTTTAAGGGACAAACTGCTTACTCTTCATGAGGCTTCAGATAAATGTAGAAAGAGGAAGGGGGAGTAGGAATTAATTAAAATGTTTCTCTTTACATCTAACCCCCGTTGCAAACCAAGTAGTCAGTGACACTAGGACTCTAACCCCTGTCCTCACAGACAAAGGATTTCAAGTTTAGCGCGCTAAAAACTCAGCTAGGTGGACTAATAAGTATCAAAAAGTATTCGACTTATTCAGACGCCGTATTACTTCATAAAATATAAAGGGAAGACAAACAACTTCTAGCTCAAAGAATTCTAACTGAAATTTTATTTACTATAGGCCAGAATATCGCAGCATTACTTAGAATCTTTATAATGAGATAACCGAATCTTTATCATGTTTATCTTTATGATTTTATGATTATAATCATAAACTGTTTCTCTAAGTGCTTCTGGGTATCAGTCTACTTGTAACGGGCGTAACTTGTTTCCTCATAACTGTCATTAAGCGAAAAAGACCAGTAAATGAAGAAAAATAAAATGTAATAGAAAAATATAAAGAAACTATAAAATACCATTTTTTGGACTGTTCTTTTTTTGTTTTTTTTTACTATTGAAAGAAAAATTTAAGAAGTTTTAAGCAAAATAAATCGCGTATATTTTAGCAAAACATATTAGTTTGCGAAACTTTTTGCAAACAATTTTTATTAGAACGGTAGAAAAACAGTTCATAACAGACTAATTCTGTTACTATTGGCTTGAATCTTCACAAATAATATTTAATTCTATTTCTTAATATGCTAAAGTTCCTGTTTATGGTAATAGTTATTTTTTAAACCGGTGAAGCAAGATAATTGTATAGCTGCTGTTATTTTGAGTAAGTGTCTTGACTATTATTACTTTGTTAGCATGATCATCGGGTCTAAAGTGTCTACTTTTCAAGTCATTTAAGTTTATCAGTATTTTTTGGGCATACCTGAACTATTATATCAACAAATATTAGTACATATTAGCTAACAATATATATTAATATCTGTACATATTAGCTTGCTGAGAAAAATTCTCGTATTCAAGAGGACCCTCCATCCAAAGGCTAAATAAACTCCCCTTTTCTCCAGAAAATTTTAGATATTTTGGAATGAGAAACATGTTTCATATTTATTGGGTATATCTTAACTATTATATTTACAAATATTAGCACATATTAGCTGGTAATATATATTAATATCTGCACATATTTGCTTGCTTAGAAAATTTTTAATATTCAACAGGACCCTCCACTCAATGGCTAAATGAACCCCTTTTCTCCAGAAAGTTCTAGATATTTTGGAATGAGACACACGTTTTGTCGATACATTTTGTTCAACTACAGTGGAGAGGTGCCCTGAATAATGTTTATTTTAAGATCATGCCGCTATTTTTTGCGAATCTGACAGAAACGGTTAAATCTATGGTTTGAACTGTTTGACTCTGAAGATAAAATTTATCTCTAAACTATTATTATGATACTCAACGCTAAAATGTCTTTGGTTCCAACAACAGAAAGATTTACAAAAACCTTTAACATTATTTCTCTAATACTGTTTTTTCAATTTTTTTTCAAGGTTTTAAACTAAGAGTCTGATGAGAAAATACGGTTAAATTCAACGTTTGAATTTTTGGTCTGTAAGATTTGTATGTCTTTTTAATACCTTCAAAAAAGGTTTCAAAAAACATTTAAAATATAACTGTCTATCGGTACTGAGTATATTGAAAAATAGTAAAATCTACCAGGAAATGTTATTTCCAGAGAAGTAACATTCATTCTTTTTTTAATTTGTTAAGCATAACTTCGTTAACATAGAGGTATTTCTGAAACCATTTCTTTTTTTAAGCCAAAGAAGATGGGTCCAAGGCCGTACCCAGAGGGGGGGGGTAGGAGGGTTTGAATCCCTCCCGAAATGTTTTTTTGACTCGTAAAAACGTAACAAAAATGGATATAAACAAATTTTTTATGCGCTTTTTTAAATTTTTTGCGTAACCCCCCCCCCCCCAAAAAAAAAACAAAAAAACAAAAAATCTTAGAATAAAACTCCCTCCGAAAAAATCTTGGGTACGGCCTTGGATGGGTCTAATGGAAAAAGAGTTAAATTTACCGTTTGAAGTGATGGATTCTGAGATTTAAATATTTTTCCAAAATATTTTTAAGGTATCGAGGCTATAGTAGATTTATAAAAACAAAAAAAAAACTAATTTGCCTTTTGGTGCTTCGAAAAGTGAGGTTCTTGTCCAAAATTACTGAGGTCTCTCTTTTTAACCCTTGTTTATTGTTATTGGTACTTATGCACTATGTGGTACCCACCGCTATAGACTGTACAAGAAAATCCTAATGGAAACTCGTAAAACGGGTATATGCAAGAGATAAATTGATCGCAAAGCGTGGTTTCTCATTGAGTTTTCACTCCCAATGAAAATTTTCAACTTTTAGAGTTAAGCTATTCTGTTATATTTTCCCCAAGGGTGCCGTCTGGTGCCATACAGGATTGGAGTGAATTCTTATTTTTATTGTTACGGTTGTAATTTTCATTTTTAGGGTGTTTCAGCAGTTGCCTTTGTTGTTTCAACTAATATTTAATTCAGAAATCTCTTGAATTTTAGGCTCATTATACTGAACCTTACTTCTTACCATGACTGAAGATAAGTTAGACGACGAATGGGACTTGCTCCCAACATCGGCCTTGGTTAATAATCGGGAAGGGATAGTTGCTCTAAGACTGGACCTTCGTCAGAAGAATACTCTCTTATAAGTACTTCAATTATACTAGATCTTAGTTTAATTCAAGGAGCAGGTTAAGTAATGCGTGTTTTGGTTGACTAAATTTATCATGAACTGGTCGCCATTTAAATCTTTTTAGGAACCAAACAGCTATTGCTTTGCTGGGTCTTGGTCGACTTTGGTCGATAACCTGCTCAGGCAACCCAGGGTTTACGTTGAACTCTACCAGGAAGGTCAATGAACTTTTCTGCTATAGTAATACTAGGGATTTTGCGATTTTTTTTAAACTTATGCTGACATTTCACTTACTCTTACAAAGTAAGTTCCACAAAGTAACCACACGTAAGTTTATTCCATCATACATTTCCTGTATGGCTATAAGTTCCACTTTCTTCCAAAATTTAGGTACTTGTCAAGAATCCAAAAACCATGCAATATATTTTATAGGAAAGATGCTTAAGAAACTAGTCAAACAGGTTTCTTTCAATAGAGAATTGAATTGCAAACCGTGATTTGTCATTGCGTTTACAATATTTAGAGTTTTGTTTTTTTGGGATGTAGGGGGGGGGGGAAGATACCTAGGTTAGGTTATGTTACGTATCTAATATATGCTATGCTTTACCCCCTACCCCCTTAATGTGCAAATAGAATAGGTTTGAAAATTAGTGTTAAGAAGACTAAGTCACTAAGGCTAGGAATAAGTGAAGATGAAGAGGTGACGTTGGGTACTGAAAAAATTGATCAGGTGGGCAGCTTCACATACCATGGTAGTATTGTTAGTAAAGATGGTGGGAGCAGTGAAGATGTTAAAACTAGAATAGCCAAGGCTCAGGGTGTTTTTTTTCACAATTAAAAAAAAGTTTGGAAGAACAGGGAAATAAGTCTACAAACCAAGATTAGAATATTAGAAGCTACAGTGATGACAGTAGTCAAATACGGCTCTGAAACATAGGCGCTACGAAAAGCGGATGAACATTTACTAGATGTTTTCCGGAGAAATCGCTTGAGGATTGTTCTGGGTACCCGGCTGACTGACCGTATTTCAAACAATAGGCTGTACGAAAATGTGGTTCAATACCGCTCTCTAGGGCTATAATGAAAGAAAGGTTGAGATAGCTAGGGCATGTTGTGCGGACGAAGGATGACAGATTGGCGAAGATTATTCTTTTCGGCCAGCCGTCTAGGGCTAAACGGAAAGCAGGTCATCCTCGTCTGGGATGGGAGGACGTCATAAAGAAAGATTTAAAGGAAATGGGAACTTCGTGGGAAGGTGTAAAAAGGGAGACTTTGAATAGATTGGGATAGAGGAGGAGCGTGCGTAGCTGTGTTGGCCTCAAATCTGGCGTACCCTTAATAGAAATGCCCTTTCCTCAAGGAAACATCCTCCATGGAAAGATCCTCCCTCGTGACCCCTACCCCCCCACCAGAAAAAAATCCCTCCTAAAACCGTCTGTATACTTCCCAATAACCAATACGATATATAAACAATGTTCAAAGTTTATAACTTGTAGCCCTTCCCCTGGAAACTGTCGGGGATTAAGTAATCCTCAAAGACATATTTATTAGATTTTCAACTATGCTGAACAAAATGGCTATCTCAAAATTTTGATTGGGTTACTTCGGGAAAAAAATGAGCGTGGGAGGGGGCCAAGCTGCCCTCCAATATTTTTGGTCACTTAAAAAGGGCACTAGAACTTTTAATTTCCATTCGATTGGAGCCTCTCACGATATTCTAGGACTACTGTATCGATACGATCACGCCTGGAAAAAAAGCAAATAAACACACATCCGTGATCTTTCAACAGTCTGTTCACGTGGTCTTAAACGTGAAGTTCTTTATAACTAAAAGTAAGGAGCAACATTAAAACTTAAAACGAACAGAAATTATTCCGTATATGAAAGGGGCTGTCCCCTCCTCAACACCTCGCTCTTTACGCTAAAGTTTTTTATTGTTTAAAAAAAAGTTGTGGGACAGAGTTAAACTTTAAGGACAAGGACAGCCCCTTTCATATACGGAGTAATTTCTGTTTGTTTTAAGTTCTAATGTTGCTCCTTACTTTCAGTTAAAAAAAAACTTGTTTGTTTATTTAATTTTTGAACGTTTTTGAATTAATGTAGCTTTGATTTGTTCTCACCGTACATGAATAATTAAAACAAAATTTGCATATTAATTTTCATTTTTTGCTAAATGGCGTTCTCGAAATTTTGTTCTGGCGGAACTTACAAATTAACTTACGTAACAAACTTCTATATTCGTATGTTTTTATTACGTATATTAGGGAGTTCGCCCCCTATTCAATACCTCGCTCTTTGTGCTAAAGTTCGAATTTTGTTCGAATCACAAACCTCTGAATCACAAAGGCCGGTTGATTAGAATAGATAGCTCTAGTGGAAGTACTAAAAAAAACTTCAGATAAAGTGCGAGCTGTTGGCTAGGGGATGAACTCCCCTCATATACGTAATAATTACTGTTTGTTTTAAGTTTTAATGTTGCTCCTTACTTTCAGTTGAAAAAAACTTGTTTTTTAATTTAATTTCTGATCGTTTTTTAAAGAATGCTGGGAAATCTGGTGCCCCCTTCATCGAAATGTCCCTTCTCCCAAGGAAACATCCTCCATGGAAAGATCCTCCCTCATGACCCCCTACGTTGACCCCCATCACCCCCCCCCCCACCACCACCAGAAAAATACCTCCTAAAAATGTCTGTACAGTTCCCCTGGGAACTGTCGGGGATTTAGTAATCCTCAAAGACGTATTTATTAAATTTTCGACTATGCTGAACAAAATGGCTATCTCAAAATTTTAATTGGATGACTTTGGGAAAAAAATGAGCGTGGGAGGGGGCCAAGCTGCCCTCCGATATTTTTGGTCACTTAAAAAGGGCACTAGAACTTTTAATTTTTATTCGAATGAGCCCTCTCACGATATTCTAGGACTACTGTATCGATCTCCCCTGGAAAAAAACAACAACAAATAAACACGCATCCGTGATCTTTCTACAGTCTCTTCACATGGTATTACTCGTGAGCAACAGTCCACGTGATCTTATTTTCACCAGCCATCTTTTTCAGCTCCTTTTTTCCAAAGCAAACAGGACTTTCCCCCTCTACATCCCAAATAAAATTCTGTTTCTAAATTGAGCTTGATTGACAAAATGATAAAAATCAAGACGCGAGCCAAGTCAAAACCCACGTTAGTTCTAATCATAGCGTAGCCTATGCAGGACTGACTTCTAGGTGACATATCAGGCGTAATTTAAGTTTACCAATATTTTGTCGGGATTAAAAATAAAAGAATGGATTTTCTTGTGAATGTATATTTGAGGCAAATTTTCATCTCTCACTAGATCTTTTACTCATCACGTTTGTTTTTAGGGAGTAGAATTGTACGACTCACGCCTAGACGACTTAATTCTCCATAGGAATGGTTTTCTCTACCCGACCTTAAAGGTGAGTAGCGTGCAAACTTAAACAAAAACTGTAAAATGATTAAGCTGAGAATTTACCAATATAATTAAACTATGTCGGTAACCCAAAGCCAAACACTAATCTTCATTTTTTAATACAATATTTTCGAGGTTGTGCAATAGTTGAAGTGTGAAACTATATGACCAAACGATTATTTTTCCTTACGGCCAGTAGGTTTAATTGAAATGGCGAATGATTTTATGATGTATTTGGTAGACTTACCAGGTTTTGCTTCATGTCTGCGGTCAAGTTGAAACTTTCAGTAATACTTTTTTGGGGGGAGGCGTGAAACACTACTATACATTTTGTGCTAGGGGTGGTGGCGAAATATATTTTCTCAGATCTTATGAGAGTATACACTACTTTTTTTTTCTTTTTTATAGCTGTCGTCTGGCAAGATATTTGAAAAGTAAACAGTAAAACTGATAATGATTCCAGCAGTTGTTTCAACCTAATAAAAAAAAAATCAAAATAATAAAAAAAAATAATATATAAGCCAAAAAAAATAATAATATACAAAAATAAAGAAAGAGAAAACTCTTTCCTTTCCAAAAACAATGATAAAATGATACAAAATGATAAATGAAAAAAAATGATAACTTGACTGACAGAAAGGTATAAATGTCTCGTGACTGGGCAATACACTCGGGTGCTAATAATTGTAATAGATCTTTGTATATTCCCTATGTACTTATACTGCATGCGCATTTGTTAGCTTGTTCTATGTTTTATCTAGTAATTATTTTGCATTTCTTGTGCTGTTTGAGAACAACCACATCAATAATTGAAGCTCTGATGAAAGGTCTTTGATTATTCCTTCGGATTGGCAGGTTTAATCTGCCTAATTGTAGTTCATGTATGAAAAGAAACAGATAAAACTGGTAACTACCCTAATGAAAACTCCAGAATTAGTACATGAAGCTCTGAAGTGGGAATCTTGAAGATTCTAAATTTGTCTTCATCGCCAATTTTATTTATAGGGATTCTTCTTACCTCATCCTTTTTTGGACAGTTAAGCATATGAATGCGATCTTGGATATGACACGAAATATTTCTGTAATAAGAGGAGAGCTATCACCAGCACCGCCCATATTACACGCTTAGTCCAAAATTATTCCTCAGATTCAATGGGTATTAGATCCATCCCTTTCCCCAGTCGTTCACCCACCACATAGACTTGTGGCCTCAAAAACTGGTTAACTCAATATACAGTTCTTAGAAAATTGTAAATTGGTTGAATGTCTCAGAATTGTCTCTCAACAGCATGTCGGCCCATTTTGGGGGAAGAATTATTGTGTTGTGCCTAAAATAGCAGAAAACGTCGCTTCGCTGTGGTACAATAGCTTTTGTCACTTTTAAAGGTCATGAGGACTTCTAATTTCTGTTTGAATGATTTCACTTCTAATATTCTTGGACGAACGGTTCGATTATGATAGCCACTGGAGGGAAAAAACAAAAGACAAACAAACAAACGTCTTCCTCGGCAAAAATCCAAAATTTTGAATGTTTGTAGGTAAGGGCTTGAAACAAGTATAACAGTGATGTCTGATATACTGAATTCAATAACCCCTTTTTTCATCAAGATCACATATACATTTCTGGAGTATTAAATAAGAAAGAAAAGTTTTTCAACTGAAAGTAAGGAGCAGCATTAAACCTTAAAACAAACAGAAACTATTACGTATGTGAGGGGGGTTGCCCCCTCCACAATACCTCACTCTTCATGCTAAAGTTTTTAGCATTCAAAGAACTTCTTATTGTTCTAATTTACCGACCCTTGTGTTTCAGGAGCCTTGAAGAATTGGGATGAAAACTCAAACTTTAGCGTAGAGAGAGGTATGGAGGAGGGACCAATTCCCCTTATATATGTAATAATTTCTTTTCATTTTAATGTTGATCCTTACTTTCACTAAAAATCGTTGTTTAATTTAACTTCTTATCATTTTTAAATAATGTCGGGATTTCCGGTTCCCCTCCATTGAAAGATCCTTTAGACAGTTCAGTACCGGTGAAAATTTACCCCGGGCAATTATCTTTAACATCTCCACATGTAAAATTGATTCGGCAAAGAGAATGTAAGATAAATACAAAGAATTTCGTATAGAAATTCTGGCAAATTCTCCCAGCGTAAAATTTCCCCTGAAAATTTCCCCACTGGAAAATTCCCTCCCCGTTGAAAAGCCCCCATCAGAAAATTCGTCCACCCGTCTGTCCAAAAAACGTATGCTTACTTGCCAATAACAAATACTTTACGTAAACGATGGGCTAATTCTCTTTCTGTAGGGGCTGTGGAGGTCATGTTATCTCCAAAGGTATAGTTTTTGGATCTTTCAACTATGCTGAACCATGCGGCTATCTCAAAATTTTGATCGAACGTCTTTGGCGAAAAAAGAGGCGTGGGAGGGGGACTAGCTTCCCTCCAATATTTTTGCTTACTTAAAAAAGGGAACTAGAACTTTTAATTTCCGTTCGAATGGTCCTTCTCCCGCTATTCTAGAAGCACTAGTTTGATATGATTACCACAAAAAAAAAAAAAATAATAATACGCAACCGTGATCTTTCTTTTGGCAAAAAAAAAAAAAAATCAAAAATCAACATTTTTGAAGGCGGGAGCTTGACAACCCTGTATACAATTTTCTGATACACTGAACTGATAGTGTGATTTTCATTAAGATTCCTTGACTTTTAGGGAGTGTTTCCCCCTTTTTTCGAAAATCAGGAAAGTTTTCTCAGGCTCATAGCCTTTGATAGTTAAAGTTAACTTAATGAATTTTATATATTTAGTATCAGCATGAAAAGGAAATTCTTTTGACGTATCTATTGATATTAAAATCCTGTTTTTTAGAGTTTCGGTTACTATTGAGCCGCATCGGTCCTTACTTACAGTTCGTTACCACGAATTGTTTGATTCCCTTTCTTTACAAGTCTAGTAAATGTTTTCAGGCTCTTTACATTTTATAATTCATCTTTGAAGTGAATAAAAGGTGCATATTTAGAAATACCAAAAAAGCCAATTGATTTGGGGTAAATATCGTTATCAAAGCCCCATTTTGTTTACAATTGCATTTGCTTATTAGCACAAGTTGGTCCTTCCTTACAGTTCATTACAAAGTATTCTTCGATTCTGTTTGTAACAAGTAGACATAAAATAGTTGAAAAAAGAATACCAAATATGTGGGGCACCAAATAGGATGGGAGATAAAGACAACATCGGTCCATTTATCCATTTATTCTGTAAAACAAGACTGCCTTTTTTGATTAATATACATATTTGGGTAATACTTTGGTTTCAATAATAATTCCCTTATTTTACGAATGAAATTCACAAGAGAGTCGGTCAGTTTCAAGACATCGAGTGAACTTGGAGTCTCATTGTTTGCTTGGAACATTGAAATGAAAGGTTTAAGAAACTGGATAAACCCTTGCCCTGAGGACTTTGGGCGAGTGTCCTCCTCAAAAACATATTTTCTATCTCGAAATCACCTACGCTGAACGAAATGGCTATCTCAAAGTTTTGAAGTTTCTACGACAACGCCTTCTATAAAAACCTTATATGCCCCCAGGGCATAACTTAAAACCTTTGCCCTGAGGGTTTTGGGGGAGTGTCCTCCTCAAACACATGTTTTATATCTGGAAATCAACTACGCTGAAGAAAATGGTTATCTCAAAATTTGATTGGATGTCTTTGGGGGAATGATGGGCGTGGGGTGGTGGTTAGTTGCCCTCCATTACTTTCTACTATTAAAAAGGGTACTAGCCCTTTGAATTTTCAATAGAATGAGCCTATTTTGAAGTTTCTACGACAACGCCTTCTATAAAATCCTTATGTACCCCCTAGGCATAACTTAAAACCCTTGCCCTGAGGGTTGTGGGTTGTAAAACTACCACAAATCCCAATCAATAAATGAGTTAAACCCAAAACGAACAGAAATTACAACAAACAACCGATTGAAACTCAAAACAAGCAACAAACAAAAAACAGAAAAAAACGAATAACCGTGTATTGTCAGTTAGATATACATATTGTTGGAACCAATACATATGATATAGATATGTTTAGAACCAGTGGTTTTTTTCTTAATTCTTTCAATGAGGGTGCCAAAATAGCCATTTTTCACAAGAATATCAGAAAAAGGTTTTATTCAAAATCTAGGGATAAAGATGGATCTCGGGAGCCTCTCTCTCTCTCTCTCTCTCTCTCTCTCTCTCTCTTTCCTCTCTCTCTCTCTCCTCTCTGAGAGGGAATGTTTATGTTTTTGATTAGAGTAGTAAAAGAAGCAATTTTGTTATTAGGAAGCTAGGAAATAATAGTTATCCTAGAATAGTTCTATTGGTGTCAGGGTCGCTACTTAGATATTATTTATGTCAAAAACCTCTTTTCAGGGAATTTAATTGGTAACTTTAGAATAGAATTAGTTTCAGATAAATTATTTTAGTTTATGTTTTACTTCTAAGACAACACATGAGTTACATATTAGTTGAATAAAGACAATGAGATAAATCTTTAAACTTTGGAGGAAAAATCCTCTTTAAAGGACAGAAAGACAAGAAAAAAAAAACATTGGAAAAAAATTATCGCCAACTCCGTCTTGCTTGTATTTCCCCCCAGTCAGCTCTATTCTCTATACTGTTTTCAATAAGCCTCGTAGAAAATAAATGCATATTTTTTTATTCATATTTTGTGAGAATACATGTTTCTTCTGATACAACAAATACATATTTTGAGGTATTTTGAAATATGTATGCATAGATATTTCTTTGTTTGTTGTTTTTTTATCACTTCTTTATATGTCTTTTTTCTCCAATCGATTAACGTCCTATTTCTTTTCTAGGCTAAGAAATTAAAGAGCCGAGCTGTGAATTTTGAAATTTAGCATAAGCTTGCATACTGTCGTCTTTTAGTGTAGAGGCGTTCAGTTTTACATAAAAAGTCGTTGCAACAGACATGGCTTCTTGTAATTGTAGAGTTAAAATAAGAATCAAGGGTTCTTAACCTTAAGTTAGTTCTATTCTCCATAATTTTTTTGTTTATGCCCCCCCCCCCCTTTTTACATTTTAAAGAAATAGAACCCTTTACTTTTTTCAACAAATCATCTTTTTTGCTCATCCCTTGCTAAGCGAATTTACTGCTCATTCAAGCTCTTCTTCTCCTTGTCCAGCTTCTGCTCCTCAGCCAAGAAATCTTACCTCAGTCAACAAGCAAGAAAACAAGAAATAAATTATACAAACGTTTTATTTACTATATCTAAATAAATATTGAAAAGCGTGTTTAAATAAAATTTTAGTTTCGTATTCTTATATCTTATAATATACACACTACTAGATATACATACTAACACTAGAGTCAGGAATTACTCAAGGAGCCATAATAAAAAAGGTTGAGTCAGTTGGAAGGTGATCTTGCTCCAAATCATTGTTCTGGAATCCTAGAATTTTTTTATGTTAGAAAAAGAAGTACCGTAGGTTTACGCTCATTAATCTATACTGCTAAATTAATGGAATAATAATTATAAAATAGACCAATCGTTGAATATGTTAAATGTTTAAAAACTTTTCAAATATTACAATTTTAGCATCCAAGGAGTAAGACAATTTAGTAACTAAAAGTAAAATCAAACAAACAATTAATAAAGTCAATCAAACAAAAAAATAATTAGCTTTGCCAAATAGTCGCAAAGATCTGAAATATCATATTTGGGAATATGAGGGAAATTGTTAACATGGTTGTAAGCGATCAGCCAGTAATGACACAAGTTCGAAGTTGATTGACGAAGTTGAAAGCTTGGTCTAGCAATGATGTCTGTTAGGAAGTGGGGGTGTAATTATTTTAACTTTAGCATTATTATATTTTGGATCCCACCTCTCTGGAGTTGAACTTTGTACTATCAACACTTTTATAGCCAAAATAAATTTTTAAATTTAAATAGAGTGGAGAGAAGCGGTGGGGAATGGGGACACCTTTGGAACCTCACTGAGGTTCTTGGGAACCTCAGTGGCACCAACAAGGGGAAGGGGATTTGCCCCCTCTCTAGATCCCCCAAAATTAACGAACAAAATCCCTTCAGATTTTTAAAAGTACATTTACCCTCCCAACTCCCTAAATTTTGCGGGCTAACCCTGATTACTTTAGGGAATTGTTACACGTCAAGGTTTATAGGCCAAATATATGGAAGCAGATAAGTTATATCTGTCAAATATAGAATTATTTTAAACCAATGAAAATTCTGCAGAAAAAAACTTAGCTGTGCTAAAATTATGCTATTTAAATGAATTGTGAAAGATTTAAAAAAGGGTTTTTCACAAACAAAACTGAACAAGAAGCTACTTCTGTTTGACAAGTATGTTTTTCAAATTATGAATTGAGTTCCTGCCCTTTTGACAACCTGGCTGCACAGACTGACTTATGACTTTCTTCAAAATTCTCATCAACTGTTCCTAAAAGTAAGAAAAGTCATGCTTTTGAAAGATTCTCAAAGTTTCCCCTGAAACTTGGTTTTATATCTTAATCTCTTCTTGTGATATGACAGGATAATTTGAACGGAACTTGTATATTTCAATTTGGTCTTCTTTTCACCTACTTATTGTCTGAAAATAACAACTTAGTAACCTCAGCCGTTCCTGAGATAACGCAAATGCACTTTTC
>JAQQPU010008434.1:0-12481 GCA_029168905.1 Artemia sp. Kazakhstan ARC1039 | reverse complement strand
AGCTGGGATAAATTAAACAGCATCAACACGGACGGTGGGAAAAAACTTGCATGGTCATAATAAAGGTGTCGTTGGAAGAGTCAACATCAAACTTCAGGAGTGGGGACCTGAAGTGCCGTATACATTTCACTGTGTTGTTCATTATATGTTACTAATTTTATAAGAAAAAATGGGCTCGCCGCCAGTTTGAAAAGTTTTTGAAGATACGCAAGCTGAAATTGGCAACGTAATGCATTACTATGAAGTAAGATAGCCAATGATCAATGCTTCAACGATATTTTTTATTTAAAGATAGAAATTTTTAAATTCATGGAGATGAAAGCAAAGGTAATACCCGAACCTTAAAACAATCAGTGGGTTTTAGATCTTGGGTTTTTAACTGATCATGGTTGCAGCGGTAGCTGCAACCTAGTAAAGAATGATCAACATCCCATAAAAAACAAAAACAAAATTTTAAACTGCCATTTGAAAAAAATTGGCATGTGACACTGATTCAGGAATAGTAATTGTTATTTTGGTTTGTCTTATAAGTAAAAGTTTATTGCAAGAGTAAATTTATCGTGAATTAAAAAAAAGCCTGAAACCCCTTGAAAATTACGTAAGATCAAAATCAAAAGTGCACCAATAGAGTCAGCATGGTTGAAAACCTTTGATTTATGGAAATTACAGTCCTCCTCCTTGAAAAACAGGGAAAATCACTTTTTGCATCGGTAGCACTGATCTATCTCCCTTTTCTTCCTTTTTTTTTCTCCAGGCCTAGCGGGTTACCAGAGCGTCATAAAAATGTTGTTAATGGGTCATTCAAGAGTTATCTCTAATACCTACATGCTTTTTATGGATTCCGCAATCTCCAAGTGCCATTTCGCACTAAAATGGCACTTTTTTGCCATTTTTCAAGGTGTGGCACAAACAGGCTACCATAACATCGTAAGACAGATTTTTAATAGATTATACGGAAGATATTGCTGATAAGTACGTTCTTCCTATAAATTCTGTGATCTGCAAGTTCCAAATGGCCCTAAAAATAGCACTTTTGGTGAAATTTCTCAAGTGGAAAAGCTGGGGCTATTGGGCTAGCCAAACTTATAAGAGTTATGTTTAATGTTTTATTTGAAGCAATTGCTTATATCCACTTTTTTTTATCAATTCTAAAATTCGTAATTGTGATTTAGCACTGAAATCAACACTTTTGGTGCCACTTCTTAACTGGAAAAGTTCTGAAGTACAAAACACGCACTTTTGTAATAGTTATGTTCCTGAGCCCTTAACTGAAGGCTTACAAGAACCCCTCCCAACCCCTTAGTAAATTTTATAAATTTTCTGCTCATCAGTAAGCTACTGAAACAAAAGAAGGCTACCACACCATCTTAGATAGATGTTTAATGGCTCAATTAAAAGCAATTGCTTATATCTACTAGGTTTTTACAAATTCTACTATCTATTAGATTTCACAGATATCAATATTAACTAGTCTCTGGGAAGATTTTGCAATGAACTCTGTCATGGTTGGTGTATTACGTGCAAACTAGTAAAGAGTGAACCACAGCCCATAGTATCTAAAAATTTAAAAATATTAAAACTGTCTTTTTCCTTCTTTTTTCCAGGCGTAGCGGGTCACTAGAATATCATCGAGATGGTTAAGAGCTCATTCAAAAGCTAGTTCTCATATATACGTCGTTTATATAAATTCCGCCATCTGCAAGCATTATATAAATTCCAAGCATTTTCTTTACTCTTTATCTAAATAAATATTGAAAAGCTTGTTTAAGCAAAATTTTATAGTTTCGTATTCATATATCTTATGATATACACGTTACTTACTGTTTCTAGAGTCAGAAACTACTCAAGGAGCCCTGATAAAAAGGTTGAGTCAGTTTGGAAGGTGATCTTGCTCAATAACATATTTCTGGAATCCTAGATTTTTTTTTTATTTTAGAAAAAGAAGTACCGCATGTTTACGCTCATTAATATCTGGTGCTGAATTAATAGAATAATAATTATAAAATAGACCAATCGTTGAATATGTTAAATGTTAAAAAAACTTTTCGAATATTAAAATTTTAGCATCAAAGGAATAAGACAATTTAATAACTAAAAGTAAAGTCAAACAAACAATTAATATATAAGTAATTAGTTTTGACAAATAGTAGAAAAGATGTGAAATATCATATTTGGAATATGAGGGAAATTGGTAACATGGCTGTAAGCTATCATCCAGTGTTGACACATGTTCGAAGTTGATTGACGAAGTTGAAAGCTCAGACTGGTAATGAATTCTGTTAGGTAGGGGTGTAATTATTTCAATTTTAGCATTATTGTATCTTAGATTCCACCTCTCTGGAGTTGAACTTTTTGCCATGAACTCCTTTATAGCCAAAATGAATGTGTAATTTTTTTTAGATTTAAATGAACTGGAGAGAGGCGGTGAGGAATGGGGACGCCTTTGGAACCTCACGTCATTGTCATACATTTTACCTTCTCACACAAGTATAAAATTTTTAAAGTTTAAAATCTTTTCTGATAGCTTCGTCAATCGCTTCATTTATTTGTAAATTTTCATGTACAAAGAAATGTTTTGCTTGGAGTTTTTATTTTTCTGCAACCTATAAAACACTCAAAGTAGCTGACAGATGCTAACCCTTATTACTTTAGGGAACTTTTACACGTCAAGGTTTATATGCCAAATATATGGAAATAGATAAGTGAGATCTGTCAAATATAGAATTATTTTAAACCAATGAAAATTCTACAGAAAAAAACTATTAGCTGTGCTAAAATTGTGCTATTTAAATGAATTGTGAAAGATTAGAAAAAGGGTTTTTCACAAACGAAACTGAACAAGAAGCTACTTCTGCTTGACGTATATGTTTTTCGAATTATGAATTGAGTCTCTGCCCTTTTGATAACGTGGATGCACAGATTGACTTGAGACTTCCTTCAAAATTCTCATCAACTGTCCCTAAAAGTAAGGAAAGTCATACTTCTAAAAGATTTAAAGTTTCCCCTGAAACTTGGTTTTATTTCTTCATCTCTTTCTGTGTTATGTCAGGATAATTTTAACGGACTGAGTATATTTCAATTTGGTATAATTATCACCTTCTTATTGTCTGAAAATAACAACTTAATAACATCAGCCGTTCCTAAGATAACGCAAATGCACTTTTCTCTGACCCATACACCAACAATAAAATCCGATTTTAATCCTCTTGTTGCATGTCATTTGACATGGAACACCCTTCCCGATTCGGCTCGAGAACGCCAGTCGTTTGGCACCTTCAAAAGAATAGTAAAAAAAAATATTTGTTTTCGTGGGATTAATTTTCTTTACTTTTGCCTGCTTGTAGTTGTTTTTTCATTTAATTGTTTTTCGTTTCTCTTTCTTTTTTTTGTCTTATAGATGTTGTGATTCATTGCAGTTTGAAAATAACATTGTGCGTCATTTGACAGGGAACACCCTTCCCGATTCGGCTCGAGAACGCCACTCGTTTGGCACTTTTTATCGAGTTCTTTGGCAAGTCCATATATTGTCAATATCTAGTGGTGATATCTATTGGGCTTTTAAGAGTGTTGAGAAATCATGTGCTCCTGATAAGGATGGTCTGTGTTACAATGACTTCATTATTAAGTGTCCATTATTGTTAACACACATTCAGCTCATATTCCAGATTTGTTTAGCCCAGTCCTTTGTTCCGGATAGTTTTCTTTTGGGAATTGTAACATCACTTTTGAAAAAGGGAAATAACGCAGATCAGTGTTCCAGTTATTGACCATTTACAGTGTCCTTCTTCATGAGCAAGCTGTTCGAGTATGCCGTATTGCCTGAAGTTGTGACTAAATGTTATTTTTCTGACTATCAAGTTGGGTTCAGAGCTGGTTTTGGTTGTTCTCAAGCCCATCATATGCTTCGTCAGTTCCTAGTCTCGGCAAAAATGCAAAAAAGGCCATTTTATTTTTGCTCGGTTGTATATCCTTAGCGCTTTTCACATCGTTGTATATTTGCATGCACTTCACTGTTCAGTTAAAGCAGAAGTTAATTCTTCCGTAGTAAAAGTTCTACAACATTAATATTCCAATTCGTTGGTTCGGTTAAAATGGATGTCTGATACATCTGAACCTATCTCAATAAAAAAGGAAATCAGGCAAAGTGGTGTGCTGTCTCCATTTATTTTTAAAATTGTGCTTGCGGACTGTTTGTGAATGCTGTCTCGTACTAGGTTTTTGGAAAATACTGATGTTGGTCACATTGCCTATGCTTATGATGTTCTGCTAGTTAGACATACTAGGTCAGGCCTCACAAAAAATCTAAATATTCTGATAAATGCTTTGAGTATGATTGGGCTTTCTATAAATGCTTCAAAATGCGAGTTTCTGTGTTTAAAAATTTCTACTCTTCCTCTTTTACATGTGGGTACAATGCTACTCAACTGTGTCTCAAGGTTGAAATGGCTTGGGATTACTTTTTCTAATAAACGTTCGACTACACGCTTGTCTCTGGTTGCTAGTGCTCTGCATTGTATTCGATTCTCATATGGTAAAATCTCGCCTAATAGAGGGATGTACAGCCGCCAAGGCTTATGTAAACTTTACCATCGTTATTGTTCTCCTACAACTCTTATCTTTCCGGTTTGCAGCCTTTAATGCGCAAAAAAGAACGTCTTCAGCTAAGGAGAGGCTATTTTAAATATTGTAAATTCCTGCTATATTTACCAATGTGGTACAGAGATCACAAGATTATTTCTCATTTTGGACTTATTGACCCTCTAGTGCTGCTTGACAACATTGCTAAGAGCCTGAGTACCAATACTCCAAGGAAGATATGTGCCAGTGACCCCCTCATTTATTTTTTTCCAGATTAAAGATTTATAAATATTGTTATGTTATTTATGTTGTGTTTTCTCATTATTTCCTTGTGGATAACATTATTTTGTTTTTTCTTTTTTACTCCACATTTATTTTATTTTGCGGCTTATAAATAAACTTACTTACTTACTCACTTTACGTGATAATAAACCAAATGTATAACGATTTTAATTCTATATACCATTTAATGATCTATGTAAATATATCAGACATTCCTTGCGTAATTTAATGTCTGCTCACCGAAGATTATTCATTAATTCAGAGAAATGATTGCAGATGTTGATGCTGTACCTCTGATTATTGTCTTTCTATGCAATATTTTTGCCATCTTTCTGAAAATAAGCATCCTAAAAGCTTTGTTTTCAGGTTAAAAGAATAGACTAACAAAGATAACGTAATAAAAGGCCAATGTAATCAGAGTATATCTTGGCTATTTTTTTTCTTTGAAAATGATTTTAAAGTTTTTCCACAATATCAGCAATAAGTTGTTGCAATACCAATTTCAAATAAGCAAATTTCAATATCAGCATTACGGTTATAGAGCCTATTTTCTAAAGCACTTGATTTACTAAGGAGAATATAAACCGTGTTTGAGCCTGTAAACAAAACTAAAGCCAATTTGGGCTCCCGGATTTTCCCGCCAAAATTCTATTTCTTGTTTCCCCCGAATATTCCCTGAATTCGGAAGAATTGTCTCTCACTTTACAACTTGGGAGTATAAACGCTGTTGTGTTTTCTGTTAATTTTAAAGTTAAACCACGCGGAAGGATTTTAATGAATATCGAAATCCTTCAGAAAAAGCTGCAGGCAATAGAAAAGAGATGCAACTTCTGGAAAAAAGTAATATTATTTTATGATTTTAGAAGAAACTAGGTATTATCGTAGTTCCTAAACATTAGAGTGGTATTTTCTTGGCTAGTTAAGAAGCTATTATCTTGGGATCAATGAAAATCACCAACTAGCCTAAATCCCATGCCTATTTTAGAAGAGGCTGTAAGTTTTTTTTAAACCTGGATAATGGTGGCTCTCTAGAAGAAGATATGCTTGAACAAAAAGATAGGCTAGACTGTTTAGATTACTATTTTGAGGCTTGTTTTCATGGCTTTGTTTCCATTTTTGACAATACATCCCCAGACCATAGGCTATTTTACAACCTTAGGTTGTAAACAAAACAAGAAACAGTAAACAGGGTAAAATTCTACTTTAGTTTCCTTTGGATCTCATAGAAAGAGGTTAGGTTAGGAAAATGAAACTTTCAGGGATGGGTCTACATGCTAAAGTATGTCCTTAATTTACCTTAATTACCTTAATTTGCACTTCGGAGCAAATTAAGGTCCATACTGGATCTGTTGTGCTCCAGGTCAATAATGGCAAAAATTTGTCACTGTGTTAGGGCCCAGTGACACGCCATAGGAGAGGTCAGCTGGAGAGATGCAATTTAAGCCCACTCAGTAGTGGTGGCCATGAGGTAGGTATGGCCTGTAAAGACCATTCTCAGTGGTGTAGAGCTGACACCACCGCACAACAGCAACTTCAGATTGAGTATGCAAGATGGTTGGGTATGACAAGCAGCATCAGCCTCCTAGTAAGGCACTCATTATGATAAAGTTGGCATCAATCAGTAGTTGAGTGGGACGGACAGTCCCACTCATATTTCCATGGCTTGTTATTCCATTCCTTGTCAAGTCTGGACTTGAAGGATGCAGCTGTAGGTGCAGTTGCCGTTTCAGCTTGAAGGCTATTCTAATTGTTGACAACACACTCAGAAAAGAAGTGTTGCAGCGTTCATGTTTTGACAAAACATTTTGACAGCTTATGTGAGTGTCCTCTTGTATGGTGCTGACTTGAATGTTTGGTAAAGAGGGGGTTATTTGGTTGTGCGTTATACTTGTAGGTCAGCATCACATCACCATGGTGGTGTCTGAAGATGAGTGTTGGCAGCTGCATGCATTCCAGTCTCTTGTTGTACTGGAGATCTCGTAGGCCAGCTATGCACTTCATGGCATGTCTCTGAACTCCCTTGATTATACTGGTATCATTCTTATAAGAATGATACCAAATCCAAATATGATACACGTGAATGATACACGTACCAAAATCCAAAATGGGTCTAACTATACAGGAGCGGCTGGTTATAGTGTATTTGAGGAGACCAAGGATTGAATTTGCTTTTGAAACTGCTTGTTGCCAGTGGCTGTGGAACTTCAGTTGTTCATCTATCAGTACTCCTAGATCTCTTTCTTTGGGACTTGTCTTTAGTACTAAGCTAGACAGTAAATTGGGATCGGACATGTTGTACTGGTGACAGGGGTTGTTGCTTCCAAAGTGAAGGACACTGCACTTCAATGTGTTGAATTCAAGTAGCCAGTCTTGTGCCCATGTTTGGATTTTATGAAGCTCATGCTGCAGACTTTGTTGGTTTGCAGGCCCAAACAGCTTGGAGTTGTTGGCATAGAGAGTGATGCTGTTTTCTGTTCTGTTCATCATATTGTTGATGTATATAAGGAATAGGGTAGGGCCCAAGACAGTACCTTGGGGGACTCCGCTTACAACATCACATGGTTCGGAGAAGACCTTGTCGCCATTAGTTTTGAAGAGTCAAACCTGCTGACTCCGACCAGTCAGAAAGTCCATGACCCAATCGACCATGTCTAAGTGGGTACCTGCTGCTGAAAGTTTCAATCTGAGACGGTTGTGTGGTACCTTGTTGAAAGCCTTGGCTAGGTTCAGTAAAATCAGGTCCACAGGGATTCCTTTCTCCAGGTGATCTGTTATGGTGCTGTATGTCTCAAGGAGATTGGTCTCAACCAATTTTCCTGGCAGAAATCTGTGCTGGTCAGGGAAAGTATATTATTATTAAGGAGATGTGTCAAAATATCAGCATTCACAATCCTCTCAAGGGTTTTTGCCACTGCTGAGGTCAGACTGATGGGTCTGTAGTTTATGGCTTTGGTGCGGTCACCTTTCTTGAATATTGGGGTGACATGGGTCAGCTTCCAGTCTTTGGGTACCTTTTTTGAGTCAAGTGACAGTTGGAATATATTGCATAGTGGTTGTGCAATTTCTTTTGCAAGCTTCTTCAATAGTCTTGGATGCAAGTTATCAGGACTGGTGGACTTATTGACGTCTAGCACTTCAAGTCGCTTTTGGACAACAGGGGGGAGAGTAGAATAGGTGGCATCAGGTTAGGGATGTCATATGATGGGCTATGAGGAAGAGGACCATCTGGTTCATTGGTGAAAACCAACGCAAACTGCCTGTTGGGGAGTTTGGTGTTGTCCTTCAAGTTGGTCACTTCCTTGCTATCATCTGTACTGAGTGCTTTTACTGACCGTCTGCTGTGGTCCTTACTTGATACATACTTCCAGAACTTCTTTGGGTTATTCTTGCTATCATCAGCTAGCTTGGACTTGTACCATGCATAAAGTTGTTTAGTTAGGCTTCTTAGTTTGTTTCAAACTTTTGCAAACTTTTGGTAGTGTTCTTCCTTCCCTCCTTTATTGTACTTTCTCCAGTACCGTCCCCTCCTGTTTCTTTCCTTGCGTATCTTGGGGGTCATGAAAGACAGTGTTTTGGGCTTTGGCGTGAGTTTTACTGACGTGTGTTTTTTTGAAGTGTAAGTAGCTTGTCCTTTAGGTTAGCCCATTGTTGGTCAACGTCCCCTTGAAGTAAAGGTGACCAAACTATGCCTTCCAGCTCTTTTCTGATTGCCCTGTAGTCTACATAAGTTTTCTTTATGTAATCATTTTTTATCTAATGAAATGACACATTCACTTCTAGGATTAGATGATCGCTCTTTCCTAGAGGAGGTAAGTAATTTATGTTCTGAAGCTGGTCTTTATCCCGTAAGAACACTAGGTCCAGTAGAGTGGGTCTCTGGAAAAGTCAGCCTCTTATAGCTTGTTCGACAATCTGGTAGAGATTAAGGGCATGAAGGCAGTCTGTGAATAGCTTCTGTTTGTAAGTACAGGTATATACGGATATCCCTCCTTCCATATGAGGTCAGGGAAGTTGAAATCACCAGCTATAAAAAGGTTCCCTGTGTAATTCATAGTTGCTTTATGCAGCATTGTTCCTATTGTCCGCTTGGTTTCTTGGCAATCTGAGGCAGATGGGCTTCTGTAAATACAGCCTACTCTGGTTATTACTCCACCGCCATCATCACATAGGTTGAACCATACAGATTCAACAAATTGTGAGTAACCTGGGAGACATATTGATTGTATACTGTAACATGTCTTGAATAGCACCAACATACCATGCCTGCATTCTGAAGACTGTAGGTTTGACATGACACCATACCCTGGAATCTTAACATGGGAATCTTCAAGCCTGTTTCTACTGGACTTGGGACAAACCTCAGTCAATAGGACCAGATCATAATTTTTGGAATAAATCACGGATTTTAACTCATTCAATTTGTTAGGAAGTTGGTCAACGTTAGTAATTAGAGCATAAAAATCTGTACTTACTCGTTTTTGGTGTTGCTCACTCTGGTCGTTGGTTCTGTTGCCCGGCTGACCTGAGTCCTCATCTGTTTTGCCTGAAGTGGTCACTGGCGCTTTCAAGTTAGCAGTGTAGTAGCTTCCAGAGCTTGTTTTGCTCTCCAATGAGCTGTCACTAGTCATGGTTGAGAGTCTTTCCATAGAAAAAGCACTAACATGTTCGGTAACACCCATATTTACATTATTTACACAGTTCACAACTTGGAATTCTACATCTGCATTGGGTTTGGAGGAGGGACTTCTCCTCTGCTTTTCGGGTTTTTTGATACAATACAGAGGTGACGGATTGCAAGGTTTTGTTCACCACCAGCTATTCTGTCCTTAAGCTCTGCAACAAGTGCTTTATATCTCTCTTGATCTTGTTTTGATTGATCATGGCAGAACTGTACTGCTCCTTTCCTTGAGAGAGACTCTTTCAAGATCTGTTTTTTAATTTGAAAGGATGACACAGTAAACAAAAGGGGCGGTGCCGTATTCCGGGTTGGATTGCTAGCCTGTATATTCTGCTTTAGGCAATGGACATTAGTTAAGGGACAGCAATTGATTCCGTACTTGGTTGATAAAAACTGCTTGAGAGCGTTAGTGTCATCAATGGAAGCATTGATACCATATGCAACAATGTTGTTTTTCCGTGACTCTCGGTCTTTTTCAGCACAGATGATCTGTCGTACTTCGGATTCTAACAACTGCTGAAAGTTAGCACTAAGTGCTCAGACTTCTGCTTGCACAATTTGCTTTGTTTCATGCACGCTACATTTTGAGGATAGGGCCACTTCCACACTATTTACTTTGTCTTTTATAGAACCTAGCTCAGCTCTAAGTGCACTCTCAGTTTGCGCAATGGTATTGGAGAGACTACTCTGAAGGTTTCCTATTGCTTGTGTGATCACAGTAGTAATATCTACCAAATCATATTATTGAGTTAGGACTAAAGTGAAAACACCATTTGATGCCTTTTTTATGCTGATTACGAACATAATAAGCATTTCTATGGGAAATGAATTTCAGCCCCCCCCCCCCCTATATATGCCAATTCAGGGTTAGGTTAGGTTAGTTTAGGTTGGGTTAGGTATATAAAGGGGGGGGGGCTGAAATTCATTTCCGATAAAAATGCTTATTATATTTGTAATCAGCATAAAAAAAGGCATTGAATGGTGTATTCACTTTATTCCTAACTCAATAATATGATTTGGTAGATATTTACCTTATAATTTAGTTAGGATGAAAGTGAAAACATCATTTAATGCCTCTTTATGCTCTTTCATAATTCAATAGGCCTAATTGCTTCTGGGGCTAATTGTATCTTGAGCCTTTAAAGGGGCCCTGAACATATTTTACATAAAGGTACTGTTGTATTAGCTGGTACCTACTTGATAATGCAAAGATCAGTAAAGTTCTACCAAATCATATTATTGAGTTAGGACTAAAGTGAATACACCATTTGATGCCTTTTTTAATGCTGATTACGAATATAATAATCATTTCTATCAGAAATGAATTTCAGCCCCCCCCCCCCTATATATACCAATTCAGGGTTAGGTTAGGTTGGGTTAGGTATATATAGGGGGGGGGGGCTGAAATTCATTTCCAATAGAAATTATTATTATATTCGTAATCAGCATAAAAAAGGCATCAATTGGTGTATTCACTTTATTCCTAACTCAATGATATGATTTGGTAGGACTTTACCCAAAGATCAGATAGGATAAAAACCTGTTAGTCTGCAACACACAAGACAGATACCTGGTACTAAAATAAAACAAAATAGCATAAAAATATAATGGTCTATGAACAAAATTATGAGATTTACAAATTACAGTTATGTGCCCAGAATACCCAAATGTTCTTCATTTCACAATCACACTAAAATAAACTGGGTTTGTCTTTTTCTGTCTTTGACAAATCCTAAATTGTAAATTTAACATCTACATTCATTCAATCACTTATCATTCAGAACTAACAGGTTTTTATCTGATCTTTGCATTATTGTCTGGGTACCAGCTAATACAACAGTATCTGTATGAGTTATAAAAGAGCATAAAAAAAGCATCAAGGGATGTTATCACTTTTGTCCTTGCTAAATTATATAGCCCACTGCAAATTTGCCATTAACTTTACCCATGTATTTTGCAGGTTTACCTTTTCAAGGACTTAGCTCCACTCCTTCTCCCTCTAGAGGGTCCTGACCTTTGATGAATTTTAAAAATTTGTGTGTTATAAAAGTGAAACCTTGCAAAATAGATTTTCTGCTTAAATACAGTACAACAAATTTGTTTTCAGGTTCACAACTTTGCTCAATCCTAATTTATAAGGTTTTAAAGATATGCAGATACATTTCCTAAATTAAAAAAAAAACAATGTTGATATGGCTTAAATTTCTACTCAAATAACAGGAATTGCATTTTCAGAACTAAAGCTATAGAAAAAGAAACTGAATTTTAGGTAAAATGTGGTTTTGTCAAAATTTTCTATGGCTTTAGTTCTGAAAATGCAATTCCTGTTATTTGAGTAGAAATTTAAGCCATATCAATGTTGTTTTTTTTTTCAAAATCCAGGAAATGTATTTGCATATCTTGGTTCTGACAAGCTTCAGGACCATCTAGAGAGAGAAGAAGTGGATGTAGGTACTTCAAAATACCTTCCCGGGACATGATTTAGCCTGTAGACCCATCCCTGAAAGTTTCATTTTCCTAACCTAACCCCTTTCCAAGATAGCAAAGGATAGTTAAAGTAGAATTTTACCAAAAATAGGGCTGACAAACAATTTAGTTAGGATGAAAGTGAACAATTCACTTGATTCTTTTTTGGTAAATTAGGAGCAGTTTAAATTATCCTACTGACCTAGGGAAAAGGTGAACATACCACTCAGTCTCTTTTTTACGCTCTTTCTGAATATAATGATCACTTTACTTGCCAATTTAATTTTGAGCCCTTTAAGATGATAACCCTCAAAGATGATACCTTTTTTGGTGCTTGTGTATTACATGGTAGGCCTACATACTCCAGAAGTGAAGTTAGGTTAATTCTAATGAAATATACAGAGATTTAATGAAAATAAAATGCTTTAGTAACAAAATTATGAAAACTACAACAAAGAATTATGGTTGGGGGGGGGG
>JAQQPU010008433.1:25677-35688 GCA_029168905.1 Artemia sp. Kazakhstan ARC1039 | reverse complement strand
TTTTTTTTTTCCCTAAACTACACTTGAGAAGCTTTATGGGTTAATCCGATATATCACTCTTCCTTCAGAAATTGCTCATTTTTAATGAGAAGCCTGCATTCAAGAAGTGAACTGAACCGATGGAGACAAGCGGTCAAGAATGCCGCAATTGCGGTATATTTTAATAAGAGCTACTACTTCAAATGCCTATTTAATAATGGATTTTTATTTCCTTTTTTATTCAAAGTGAAAACACTGAATATGCAAGAATTAGGTAATGTTCTGTAACAAGAATGTGATCAAATGATTTTGGAATTGCTCTGAAGGTTCCGAAAAAGAATTGTACCTTTTATGTATGAAGATTTCTTTTGTTTTTTGGTTTTTACCTCAATTGGTTGTATGAGTGCCAATTTACATAGTATATTCTACACATGTGGCTCACACGGAATTTGGGTTAGTAGGCCATAAGGTGACCAATAATTATTTTTGTTTTTGTGCAGGGACAGTGTTCGCGGGAGGGGTAGGAACCATAACCGCATCATTGATACTGAGAAATTCACAATTATATGCTAAAAAGGGAACAAATTTAACCCTAAATGGGATAAATTATAACTTTCTTCTTTCTTGAAGAAAATAAAATCTCAGCTCTTGCTACAAGCAAAACAAAAAGAAATTGCATGGAATATTCAAACTACCCTGTCAAGCAAGGCAAGCACAGTGGCAGATCCAGGGGGTTGAGGGGGGCTTGCGCCCCCTAACGTAGTCTAAAGTAGTGTCATTTATTAATTAACGCAAGTTGGCGTTAATTAAACTTGCTCCTAACGCAAGTTTATCGGATCAACCTATTTTACCCCCCCCCCCTAAAGAAATCCTGTATCAGCCCTTGGGCAATCAAGTGCACAGGGTGAAGTGCTTGGGCCCGAACCCCTCACTTCCCCTTTTAGAATAATCGAGGTTCTTCTAACGAAGTAAAATCAAGGTAAATCTAACGCAAGTTCATCGGATCAACCTATATTGCCCCCCCCTAAAGAAAATCCTTGATCCGCCCTTGGGAAATCAAGCGCACAGGTTGAAGATCTTGGGCCTGAGCCCCCCACCTTCCCTTCAAAAAGAAATCGAGGTTCTTACAGTTTTCCCCTATGATTTCTTATACTTTCCTCATGTTTCCCCATTTTTTTCGAACTTGTATCCTTCTCTTCCTAATCTATGCGTTGCCTCCAAAATAAGTTTCCCTGTACGTGCCTAAAGTAATAACACACCAGTTACCCCAAATAAGGGTAGGCATGAGATGACATGAGACAACGGCTTCCTCTGTATGTATGAGGCAGTTGTTCAGTGATTAATAGGTAATCTGTATTAAATGTTTTGATAGACGTTGTGATGTTTTTTATTCCCGTGTTTTTTTTGTCGTTTTCTATATTTTTTAATACGTCTCTGCGTTCTTTGGGCATGGCTTTACGGGCAAGAAATAAACAAATGAATAAAAACAATAAAGCTAACATGTACAAGAGAGGTTACTTTCATTGCCAAGGAACGCCAATTAGGGGTGGGGCCTCAACCACTGTCTCCCTCGCCTGAAAGACCGAAGACACACAAAAAGGGTACAAATTCCATGACCATCAGAAAAATGTTAAGCTTTTCAGACAAAAAACAACCCTTTTTGATCTTAGCCCATCTCTGGAAAAAAAATTAGACACCCCTCTCCACCCCGTTGAAACCTTTTTGAAAACTCCTAACCAAAACCCTATTAGAGATGATATTGAATATATCCTTAGAAAGAGGAAAATCCTTATTTTTGTAAAATACCTACATAACTGCCTCATCAGAACGCCCTTGAAGTGCCTCAGTAGGTTTTGAAGGTTTGTCGCCAGAAATATGTGTCCTTAAGACTGGTTCTGACTGGTGTCAAATTTGGCTTCAATAGCCGGATTTCTTGTCGCCTGAAAAAAAAACGTCTTTTTGAGGGCGAATATTCTGTTTTGAATCAAAGTTAAAAATTTTGCTTATTCGCCAACAAAATTATCTCAAATAATTAAAAGCTTGTGGTAAATACGTTTGAGAACAATAGACAAGAAGACTTTGATTGTTATTTAAAAAAATAATTTCGAGGGATTCTCAAAGAAGACTAGAAAAATTTGCTTTCGATCAGATACACCAGTGAGATATCCCATTCCTACGTCACTCAGTCGTTTAGGGTTAGGCAGTCGCTAGGCGGTTATTCGTCGTCTGTCAAAACCAAAGTATAAACACATACAACAAGTACTGACAAAACCTATCCTCTCCACCCAAAAAAAAGTGACCCTTTGTCCGCGTCTCCGGAGACGATTCCATACCTATGCAAACCTGGGGGATAAATGCACAAGTTCCGTAGGTGATTATACTTGTTCCGTAAAAGCTGTATTAAATTTAACTTATTGGCTCGGAGCGATTAAGTAGTACAGCATTTTTCCTCTAGAGGCGCTGAGGTACGCGGGGTCACTTTTGAAGAGTTTTGTCAGTACTTGTCACAGTATATAGAATTATCCAGTAAATTTATCGCAGATCATTTCTGGTCTTCATTCTCGGTACGAACAAAAAGCTCCTCCCACTTATTTCTACATTAGCGGGTTAGTCTGTTTCCGTCAATCAATGAGAAATGGTTACAAAGTGCATTATTCGTAATAGCGGGTTTCCACTTGTTTCGGGTCCAGGAGAAATCTGACTTGTCTACCCGTGAAAAGATATAATGCCGCTTATGTTTATATCTGCAAAAACGTTCTCTGGAGCACTCGCACCTTGGTCCGGGTTTTTATAATGGGTGAGATAGGGTATGATCATACTGCTAATTCTATAAACTGTGGTACTTGTTGTATGTGTTTATACTTTGGTCAAAACTTAGCTTTATGGCTCAGTTCTACAAACAGGCAAGTGGACAGATGTATGTTTTCATTGCCTCATCCAAAGACGACAATCTTATTCAGCTACGGACTTGATACAATTTCCCCCCCCCCCTATACTCTCATGATTTAGTACTACTGTAATACACTCGTCAGAGTGTCGGTCCACTCGGTAGGCCAACACAGTTGTTGTCGACGTTGAGTTGAACGATAATGTTGTTTACCAAAACTCAATTGAGCCATAGGAGCTTTGACCCAGAGGAATGATTTGTTTGTTATAAATTTAACATGTGTTTTGATAAAGCTTTAATATCCTACGATATCGTACATATTATACGATACAAATTTTATTTTAGTATTTGATTCATAGGATCATAAAGTTTATAGCAACTGAAATTTTTTTATGCATTAGTTCTTATCAAGTACTATACCACTGACGTTTAGGTTAAATCGAGAAGTTAAGGATAATATGTGAAACTTCTGAAAGTTGATCTTGTGTGGTCCTTGATGGACAAGGTCCACAAAAAAAAGAGGGTTTTTTTTTTCTTTTTTTTTCTCTCAGAAACCTGTTCTAACAAGAAAATATTGTGTGTTCTTGAAAAATAATAATTTTGGAGGTTAATACAAAATACGTGTGCGATTAATACGAAATATCATATTTTCGACTAGGTATATGTCATTTCTAGCACAGGATAAAATTATGGGATGAATATTCAAGATACCGTTGAAAGGGATATTGTTGTTTGGATTCAACGGCGTTTTAGAAATGGTAAACTTGAAAAGCAGATCGAACTACAGCAAGAAACCTTTAATCCTGGTTTCAGAGAGAAGGGTTTGAAATACAGTTTTCGTTATAGGTTTTACGAGAACTAGAATAACCAGATGGCACATTAGCAAAACGTTGAAGGGGCGTGTGAAGAAACTGGGCGGAAAGAGTCACGGCGATTGGGTCCCGTTTAAAGGAAAGGGAATGGAATTTGTGATCAAAAGTTTTAACAAGAAATGGGCTGAACATTTTGAGCGTGTACAAAACCAAAAATCGTATTTTTCGACAAACAAGTTTAGGCCAAATGAAAGGTAGAACGTCCTCGAATAGAGTGAGAGGAGTACTAAGAAAATATTCAAAGATGTGAAAACTTTATGGGAGGCAGAAAGATCTTATTCTCAAAACACAGTGGAATGCAGAAGAAGTATGCAAGTTCCTCGGGATGCTTACTTACTTACTTAGTTCCTTCTGAGCCATTGGTGGCACATAGGGCGTCGACGAGATCTCGATCAAAAGTTCGCAGTCAAGAATCGTGTCCGGGGGCGCGCTGGGTTCGTTAATAGGGAAGAAGATGATTCATCCGAGGCTATTGTCAACGTTTCCGTTGCTGGGTGTTTTTTACAGGGACAGGTAGCAAACCTGTCGCCCAACCCTCCTCCTTCATCCTGGTTTAGGACAGGCTGTCACGTCAATGAAGCCGATGACAGGCGGAGTTAGGCGGAGTTTATCATGAGTTCCTTGGGATAAAGAAATCATAATCCATATTTTGGGAGGATTAGATGAGATAGTTTCTTATTCACATAAATACATGTGCAAAAAAATGCTAGTGCTACTAAAGGTTCCGCCGATTATAAAAATGGGCGGAAGCGGTGGCGTCAATTGGAGGGGCCAGGGTGCACGTACCCTTAGATCTTTGGCCCTACCTAGAATTAAAAAAAACACCTTTTTTGTGAGTATTTTCTTTGAAAATGCCCTTTCGTGTATTTTAATTGAATTGATTTAAAAATGACAGAGCTGCCCCCTTATATTTTGAAAAATACAATTTGCCCTCCCTCCCATGGATTTTTGTTAGTTGACGCCATTAGACAGGGAGTGATCAACCAGTTGTTTGAACCCTATATTGACCGAATTGTTAAAAAAAAATACCGAATTGTTTCAATATAAAGGTTCAAGTCATTTCAAAATAGCAACGAAATGGAACTTCCTGATATTGGTCGACAGAGAGTTCAAGACCCTAATGTAGACACGAAGGGGATTAACCTCACCTTAAAACTTAGTTTCTCCTATGCAACCATAGGCACCTAAGACATCCAGAAAGAGGCACAAGTCATCTCTCTGCTACTACCCAGACGTCTTCCAACCAGGGTTGGACTATCACATGGACTTGTTTTACGTCCGACTAGTCTGTGCGAAGAAGTGCATTTTTGGTGTTCCTCTTCTTCGGGTTCTCTCTGGCTGCCACTCGAGTACCATCTTGGGGAACTTTCTTCCACCATACGGATCATGCGCCCCAAGTAGTGCAATGAGAGACATTAAAATCAGGCTTAAGTGGAAGTTTTGATATTAGAAAATCGTTTAGATTCCCTTAAGCCTCACTGAAGGCATTTTGAGTCTCTATGTAGTGGGAAACTATAAGCAGTGAGTTTTTCTTTCGGATACATAGTTAATCTTTTGCTAGATTCTTCCCTAAAAATTTCCAGTAGAACAACGGTGAGCAGACTGAAAGTTTTTTCCCGATACAAAGTTAATTTTTCCCTAGACTCTTCCCTAAGAATTTCCAGTAGAACACCGGTGATCAGACTGAAAGTTTTTTTCCGATACATAGTTAATTTTTCACTAGATTCTTCCCAAAAATTTCCAGTAGAAACAGCGGTGATCAGACTGCGGTTCGCGAACCGCGTGCGGCTCTCGTTATCAAGTGCAGCTTTTGAGAGATTCTTCGTCATTGTGATTATGCATGTTTCAGAATCAAAATGAGCCGTCAAAAGGTATAAATGGAAATTGGAGATACTCCACGCAATTCATATCCATATTTTCACCCAAGCATATTTTAGAGGTTTGCTATTGGGTTGTTTCCAAGAAAATTTAATATGCGATCCTTCGGCAATATTGCTGCTTCAGCAACGCACGCATAACACCCCGTCGTATACTTATGAGAAAATTTGTTCTTATACCTTAACGTGAAAACATGAGAGAAAATACCTCGAGGATGAAGTTTGAGAAATTTATTTGAACTGTCAGGCGTAGCAGTCCTGCTTGCGCAGTAAGACGTTTTGTTTGCTATTTGTCAAATGTTATTGATTCCAAAGTATTTGGTGCTAAGCCAAAAACAAGTGGAATTGTGTTTAACATTTGGAAGTTTATTTTACAAATGATTATTAGCTGTTGAACGCAGATGTTAATGATCTTCATACAACTTTTTTCTTACAAACCCTCGGTCCGATTAGGCTGAAAAAAATGAGTTTATAATAAACTATCGGTTTTTAACTGATAAGGTTACAAAGTAAACAATACATACGTTTTTATGGATAATATTTTACTCCCTAACTGCGGCTCCTTAGAGTTTTTTTTACAGTTTTAAAAAGGTTATTTGATTTTTATAATGTTTCAGCGCCCCACTAGTGCAGACAGAAAAAAAAACAAGAAAAAAAAGACAAATCACTGCTTCCCTTGCGAAAAAGTTATTTTCCTTGTTGGTCAATATGGAGGACTTCAATTCTCCTAAATAGGGTCTAGATCTTCAGCTATGGTGATTCCAATGGTGTAGTTTTCATTTCGATCAGGCACCATTTTTGTGTGGCTTCAGCTTATTTTTTGAAATTACCATAAATCTGTTTTCGCAACGAACCTTTATTATTAAGATTAACTGAAATAATGATTACCACTCCTGAATCAAGATAGAACGGTAATTCTCCCTAACATTATAAATTTTTTCAAAACACGTTTTTAAATTTCGATTACTATCAACTAGGATTCGTTCTTTACTAGATGACCTTACAATGGGGCAACCCTGGAAAGATTGCTGATCACTGCACTAAAACATTTGCGACTCTTGCGAAGAAAAAAAAAATGCGAATCAATATAATTTTGAAACTAATGGATTTAATTATTAGAGAGTAAAAATATATTAAGAACCTGGAATAATGATGTAAATTCTTTATTATGTTTTTAATGTTAGATTTTATTACTTGTTTATATATAAGATTATACACTATCTTTTGTCAAATTCTGTGCATTTTGCAGCTGGATATTACCGTATTATGTCAGTCAATGTTGCTGCTTCTAAAATGGCGACGCCCTTAACTTAATGATATTGTTATTTCTGATTTACTAAGAGTTTAAACGATATATACATGAATATGGCACCAAACACCATTTCTTACGGGGATAAGATCCAAAATTCCTTCACTGGGTGTTTAAGATTATAGTATTGAGTATCATATAATGGCTTACAAGCTTGGATCAAGGATTGCTCTGAAGATAGGTTAAATGTACAAAATCGAGACATGTGGGTTTAAGAACAGACTATGAATTCAATGGTGAAGGATTCAGTGGCATCAATTGGGAAGAGGGTAAAGAAGCATTCTCCCCTATATTTTGAATAATTTCTTGTTTTGGTAAGTTGATTGAAAAATGTTTTTTTTTTGTATTTTATTGAAAAAATAGAAAAACAGCTAAATTCCCCATCCTACACTTTAGAAAATAGATTTTGAGCCCTCCCTTATAACTTTGTGAATTGACGGCACTGGGAAGGGATGATTATTGAAAAAATGGGTTAAATTTAAGAATAATTAGCCGGCAAAACATATTTTGCCGTGGGGTAAAGCATTGCATATATTAAATATGTAACCTAACCTAACCTAGGTACCTTCCCCCCCTAAATCCCCAAAAACCACAGTTTAATATCTTATAGGCAATGGAAACCTTGCTATCATTGCCTGCTCTATAACAGTTAAGACGTCAAAAACGGGTTTTACCATTGCCTAGTCTATAGTGATTAAGCCGAGAGGCCCGTGTAATGTGATAGTACCGACAAGCTTTTAGAATATTAAAAAGAGGAGATATTCAGCGACAGAGAATCTCCCGACACAACCGTAAGCAGGCACGCGAATCTAGCATTGTAATCAGTGCTTCCACTTTGTCGGATTTTTCCGACATTGTCGGATTTTCGGCCCTCTTGTCGGACAAAAAAACATCGTGTCGGACTTCGGAATTTGGTCGGATTTTCAGTAAAAAACGGATATTTTTCAGATTTGTGTATTTTTCTAGACTACTGGAGTCTCCAACTCCAATAAAAAAGGATTTTCAAACTAGTGAAATCAGAAGGCCAATTCTGTTAGGGATTTTCAGAAAGTCATTAGTGTTAGCGGCGACAGTTTGACAAGGCACAATTTTTGAAAATTCACACATGCTGTGCTTCAATCTGCTCTGATATTTCAGTTAATTTCAAGATCTGAGGAAAATTAAGGTAAGAATTTTTTCCAATGCCAGTATAAGATTAGAAAGTCTATTGCCAACATAGTAGCCTACAGGAGAGCTAGGCCAACATGGTTTAGTGACACCATGTGCTTCACAGGTTCAGAATGTTTTAAAATCTCAAAATAGCCTACTCAAAAGAAGAATGCAAGTTGGGTCTGGGTCTAGGTATGTAGATCGGTAAAAGACTGGTAATTCTGGCAATCTTCTTGAGGTCAAGTTTAATTCTAACAGAGAAATTACCCAGAATTTGTCCAGAACTGATCTGCAAAGCACACTTGAACCATCGTAGCTATCCTGAGCAGCACTATGGCCACTCAGGACAGAATAAATGGATTCTGCATCAAGCAGGATAGCCTACATGTACCCTGCATGGGCTGCATTTGTCTGGAACTGGGGTATGGAAGGAGAAAAAAAGAGTTTCTCTGAGCAGTAGGCTATAGCTAACCGGTCAGGAACTCTACTATTTTGCGATCATCACCCAACCCAGGAAACTTCCTCTAATGAGAGAATCTGTCTCTTGTCAGTAATGCCCAAAGTGAAATTATTCCCAAGCACAGCTAACTTCCACTTAGGAGAAAAATTGGTAGATCTTCTCCTGAGTGGAAATTAGCTCTCTCGGGACTGTATCTCGTTTTGGGCTTTCACTAAGTAGTAGCATATCCACTTATCAGGCAAAGTTGGCTCTATTGCGCAATAGTCTCAAAAGAGTAGAGTTCCTGACTGACTATAACTAGGGTATCCTACAAGGAAGGTTTAAAAGGTCAAGAGGGTTTCAATTTCATTTAAAGCTACTCTCACTATCGTACAGTAGATTTACGCTGGCTTTTTCAGGTTGGTGGAGCCTGTGTTATAGATTAGTTTTGTTCTAATATATCAAAAAGCGTCATAGGCTATTTAATTCACATTTGTTTTTCTTTTCTTTTTTTTACTATTGAGATTAAGAAAGCTACAATTATTCAGTCAAACTGTATTGAAAACAGCAAACCTATGATCTACAAGATTAATTCAATATCATCTACACAATTATTCAATGTGCTTCACAGGTTCATCTTTTGCTAATATCTCTGTTAAAATGAAATTCTGATTTAAGAAGACCAGCTTTCAACAGTGAAGAGACAGTGAATTTCTTTCTTTTTGAAGTAAAGCATACTTTATAGATTCTTTGCTGTAATACACTTATTACATTTTACTTATCAAGTCTGTTTGCAGGAAGTACCATCATGTCGGACAGCTCGTCATCTTCTGAAACTAACATTGAATATCTTAGTGGGGAAGAAAGGCGGAAAAGAAAAGGAGAAGAAAAAATCCTTCCCAAGAAAGAAGGCTAAGAAGAAAAAAGCCAAATTCAGACACAGCTGGCTGAACGTCCCTGAATTTAAAGGATGGCTTGCAAAAGACAAGTCTTCTGATGAAAAGGCTTTCTGTTCGCACTGCAGTCAGTCGTTTTGTTGTGGTAAATCCAAACTCCGAAAATATGCAAAGAGTGCAAAGCACAGTGAAAGTGTAAGGAAATTAGAGGCTCCAAGAAAGCTCACTACAAGGATTGATCATGTCTTTACCACAGACAAAAACGAAGAAGAAAGCCTAAAGGCCAAGTTGGCTGCTTTCATTGTCGAAAACAATCTGCCTTTATCATTTGTAGAAACTCTTGTACCTTTTCTGAAAAGTTTACCACACAAGGCTGTTGTTGAAAAAATTAGGCTGGGCAAGCTTTGACATTTTGTGACAAATCTGATCAGACAGGCATTAGGAACGCACTACAATGAAGTACTGAGTGACCAGTTGAGATTGACACCTTTTTCTATCAGTATTTATGAAACAACTGATGTGGAAGTAAAAAAACAACTTGCAATTGCAGTTTTGTTCTGCAATAAGGATTTCGAAGTAGAAGTCAAACTTCTAGATATGGTT
>JAQQPU010008433.1:12581-25577 GCA_029168905.1 Artemia sp. Kazakhstan ARC1039 | reverse complement strand
ATGTTTGGGTGTGAGAACTCCGTTGTCAGCAGAATCAAAGAAAAATTCCCATCTGTGATGCTGTGTCAAGTGCAGCAGCCATTCCATTCATTTGGTGGCTTCTTATGCTTGCAAACAATTGCCAAAGCAACTGGAAGATCTACATCGGACTGTATACAATCATTTCAACATGAGTGCCAAAAGGCGCTCTGAGTTTGAACTACATCAGCTATTTACTGACACCCCAGTCCTGAATGTGCTTGCCCCAGGTCAGACACGTTGGCTATCACTTCGGATGGGCGTTCAGCAACTATTGCAGAATTGGGATGCACTTTGTAGCTACTTTTAGTTAGTTGTAGCTGAAGATCCCACTCACGCAAACGACTGGGCATGGCAAGCCCTAAAGAATCCACTGCTCCGGATTCAGCTTGAGTTCCAGCTCTATGTACTGGAGCTGTTTACAGATTTCAATCTTCTTTTCCAAAGTGAAAAACCTTTGTTCCAAAAAATAAAATTAGAGGTGGAGATACTCTTGAGAAAACTGGCCATGAATTTCATGAAGACCAGCTACGTCAGATCAACCTCGCCTTTGAATCTTGACCCTGACAACGCAATTGAATACCTTGCAGTGTAAAATGTGTACTTGGGAGTTGCAGCTCACGAGTCTCTTCAGACCTTGCAATCAGACCCGAGTAAAAAAGCAGATGAACGTGAAGTGAAAGTCATCTATGAATGTGCTCAGAAGTTGTATGTAGAGGCGGTAAAGCAAATCAAGCAGGGATTTTCATTTGAAGATGAACTGTTTACATTGTGCGAAATACTTAACCCTGTGAAAGCTTTATATATCAGTGCGGTCACTTTTCTCCAAAAGAGCCTTCAGCGGTGTAAGGCACCATCGTGGGTTGCACGAAAAATTATAGAAGAATGGCGGAGTCTACTGATCTTTGATCTTCCAGATGTGACGTCTGCGATTTCTGGCTTCATGTGACTTCTTTGAAAACTCCAAATCGTACGCAGAGATTCCCCAACATAGTTGGGGTTGTGCAGTATCTTTTGACCTTGCCGTTTTCGAACGCAGTTGTAGAGCGGTTCTTTTCTACGTTGAAAGACGTGAAAACAGATCATAGGAATTCGCTCAAAAGTGTTACCCTTACCTCTATCATGCAGGCCAAGTCTGGCATGAAAGGAAAGAAACATGTGTCCCGAGACTTAGAGATCGATGCTCCCCTCTTAAAACGACTCAAGTGTGTTAGAGCAAACGCGACGGCAGACGAGTGCGTTCAGTCGAGTGGAACTGCAGCTTTATTTTAAGTTACGTGCAGATGAACGACGTAAGAGGGTAAAGAGCATAAGTGAATGTTTAAGCTGCAAGTTTCTCTCCTAAAAGAAAACAGAAATCGAAAACCCTGTTTTGCATTACTTTTCCACTGTTTTGGATGTCTCGTACACGGCGAAAGTCGCCGAGCTGATCTTGAGAGCAGAAAACAGATACATTTTCTTATGCTTCTACAATCAGGCTTACATCGCTCGTTTGGGCATAGTCCTATGGACTTGTGCAATCTAAAAGGCAGCAGCAACAGCGTTTTTTGTTTTGTTTTTTTTCTTCTTTTGAATATGCAAAACTATGGCCAAAGACTGCTACACTTGTTTACATTAATAGTCTGATTTGTGATACCAGTTTTCCAATAAATGAATACTCATGAGTAGCTAAGCATTTTTGAAATCCTCACCGCGTTCGTCACCTTTGTAGAGAGCCTGTACTGGACTGGACCATTAGGCCCATAAGGTATAAAACTGTCTAAAACGTGGTCAATATCGCCACACAGCAGCCCAAGAAGAAGTAGAAGTTGCTCTTGGCCATTTGATCCGATGGAAAAATAGGCAAAGCAGAAGGTAAAATAGTATGGAAAACAAAATAAACAGGCTTTTTTTACGCCCAGAAGAGGGATTTTGGTTCACAATTTCGGTTTTTCGTCGAAATTCCGAATTCGGTGCAACTTCATTTTCTTCTTGAAGCGGTTGACGGCGTTTTGAAAACATAGTGTCTTGGCTAATGGTCCACGACGTCTGAACCGTAAATAGCTGCGTCGTCAGCGCAAGGAATTTCTAGCGCGGCTGCGTGCTAAAAAAAGGGCCAAAAGGATGAAGGCGGGAGTAGTGGGATTGGATCGGAGAACTAAAAGGTGACTCACTGCATCCTTTTCAGCCTAACACAACAGCAAGCTGAAATTGCCAAAATCATTTGCAGAAGAAGACGTTTGAGAAACCATTTTGAGCCGTTCTGAAGGACTATAAATAGTGTAGCAAATGAGAAGCTTCATTCTTGAAGTCGGACTTTTGTCAGATTTTTCGGTTCGAGTCGGACATTTTTCGGATTTCGGACTACCACAGTGTCGGAAAAATAGTCGGATTTTCTGTGGTCGGGTGTCGGAATTTTCAGGATTTTCAAAAAGACGGAACAGAAATCTAGTAGGAACAAAGTGGAAGCACTGATTGTAATATATACTCCAAAGCGCAGATTCTCGAATTTTAAGTTGTCCCTTCTTTCTTTTGAAGCTTCGACTAATGTCAGTCTTCGGAAGTAATTTGGCTCATTATCCAAGAACTGGGGCCCATTTCGTCTGAATAAATGTCGCAAACGACTCTTCAATAGATGCTCCCAAGGTTTCCATCGTTATAGTATCGATTTCTCAATTTTTTCGTCTTATTCGGCTGAATCATCAGATTTATAATGAAACAGTTTCAACAAAAAGAGTTCCAATTTCTTAACGAAATTTCTGAAGCTCTTATTATATTTTCGGACTTTTTACGGACTATTTACGTAAAATATATTACGTAAAATACAATACCTTACGGACTAATACGTTAATAGTAATAATAAAAATAAAATACTAATAAAATACTAAAAACAAAAATAAAAATACTATTACTAAAATACGTAAAATAAAATAAATAGTCCGTAAATAGTCCGTAAAAAACATGAACACATGATGACCTTGATTATGTCAAGTAATTTATATATTTCTTAAATACTTGTATGCTAAAAGTATGTGAGAAGTTCTAAATTTTACGGACTATTTACGAATAATTTACTACTAGGAAACTTGCTACGAAGAATAATTCGTACCTTTTTTTATAAATAACATTCTACACTTCTAAGCTTGAAAATTTTAGTTAACGATATTTGAATGTAAGAATTCACCTATCAAGACATTTCTTTTGCGTTTAAAGATCTAAATTCTCCTTTTAGGAGAACTGTCTAAAATATTCAAAAGAAGCAGAATTTTCAAAAAATTCGTAGATTTTCAAATTTTTCACTATTTTTTAAACAATTCTTGACCTAAATTAGCCAGCTTCTTGACAGTCGTTTACTTTCGCAAATTGTGTGAAAAATACAAACAGCAATGGGAAAATTTAACCTAATCCTAGTAGCCATTTGCAGACAATTTTTGGAAGATTTGAAATGTTTTATATTTTCTAAATTCGATTTGTGTTGAATCTTAATAAAAGGTGGGTGTGGAAGAAGCCTCTCCTCAACAAACCTCGAAGTTTTTCCCATTTATTTATGTTCCATATAGATTATCCCCCCCCCCCTCAAATAAATTCATACGTATGTGTCTGGTCACCTTCTATATTTTTTTTTCTCATTTTTTAGGGATGATCTTGAAATTAACATTTTGACAACCGACAGGTATGGACTGCATACGGATTTTATTTTGTCAAATAATTAAAAAAAAAAAGAAAAACACCCACCCTTCAATAAAATTGTGAACGTGTTAAAATAATTATATTTTTGTGAGCGAGAAGCCCACTGTTTCTGGTATCCAATCTCCATGCGTTTTTGCTTCTTACCTTCTCCTCCCTTTCATTTTTTGGGAAGGTTTACTTCTGTCATTTACGCAACATATATAGAAAAAAATGTACGTACTCAGTGGTATCAACTGGGGGGGGGGCATCCAAAAATACCTTTTATTTGTGTTTTCATAGAGAAATTGCAAAATCGAAAAACAGGCCCCACCCAGATTTCAAAAAATAAAGTTTACCCCCGCCCCTCCTTAAGTTTTCGTGAATGAACTAGTGCGTGATGTACTTGTGAATTGAGTACATGTTCGTTTAATGGTACCATTCAGTTTATTTCCTACTTTTGTTAAAGTTTCCATTAGCATTATCGCCATCAAAAAGCCCATGAATTACTACTACTACTACTACTACTACTACTACTACTACTACTACTACAACTACTACTACTACTACTACTAATACTAATAATAATAATAATAATAATAACTCACCGCAGCACCAAGCCGCCTGATGCCAACACATCTGCGCACGCTCCTCCTCCTCCCCAATCTATTCAAAGCCTCCCTTTTTACTTCGCCCATGAAGTTCCCATTTCCTTTAAATCTTTCTTTATGACGCCCTCCCACCCCAGACGAGGACAACCTGCTTTCCGTTTAACCCTAGACGGTTTGCCGAAAAGAACAATCATCGGCAATCTGTCATTTGTCATCCTTCATCCGCAAAACGTGCCCTAGCCACCTCAACCTTTCTTTCATTATGGCCCTAGAGAGCGGTTTGAACCACATTTTTCGTATAGACTATTGTTTGAAATACGGTCAGTCATCCGGGTACCCAGAACAACCCTTCAGCAATTTCTCTGGAAAACATCTAGAAAATCTTCATCCGCTTTTCGGAGCGTCCATGCTTCAGAACCATACTTGACCATTGTCATCACTGTAGCTTTCAATATTCTAATCTTGGTTCTCTGACTTGTTTTGCTATATTGAACCATATAGCAAATCTTCATCCACTTTTCGGAGCGTCCATGCTTCAGAACCATATTTGACCACTGTCATCACTGTTGCTTCTTATATTCTGATCTTGGTTTGCAGACTTATCTTCCTATTCTTCCCAACTTTTTTTAACTGTGAAAAACACCCTGAGCCTTAGCTATTCTACTTTTAACATCTTCGCTGCTCCCACCATCTTTACTAATAATACTACCAAGGTAAGTGAAGCTGCCCACCTGATCAATCTTTTCATTACCCAACGTCACCTTTTCGTCTTCACTTATTCCTAGCCTTAGTGACTTAGTCTTCTTAACGTTAATTTTCAAACCTTTGCTAGCACCCTGAACTCGCAAAACCTCTAAAACTTCATTCATTTTGCTCACACTTCCATCTAGGATGCTTAAATCATGAGCATAATCTAAGTCCAGCAGACTTTTTCCTCCCCATTTGATTCCGTGGTCTCCCATTGCCTTTCCTGTGCTCCTTACGACAAAGTCCATCAAAATAATCCTTATAAAGGGGGATAGAACACAACCCTGCTTAACTCCTGATTTAATACAAAACCAGCTGCTAACCTCATTTCCTACCTTAACCGCAGCATTGTTATTCTTGTACATAGCACTAATCACTTAAATGTAGTTGTCTGGTATACCATACAAGGATAAAACCTTTACTAAAGCTCTTCTATCAACAGAATCGAACGCTTGCTCATAATCTATAAAACTGAGGACCAAAGGTGTTTGAAAACTCAGGCACTTCTCAATGATTAGCCTAAGAGTGAAAATTTGGTCGACACATCCTCTACCTTTTCTAAAACCGCACTGTTCTTCTCTTAAAACTTTGTCTACGGCATCTCTTAGTATAAAAAGTATCATGCTACTAAGTAATTTACTACCTACAGAGACCATACTAATGCCTCGATAAATAACACGCTCACTTTTATCACCTTTCTTATAAAGTGGCTTAATTAAGGTTATCCTAAAATCGTTAGGTACTTCCCCTTTTTCAAAAATCATATTCATAATCATCAGTAACTTATTTCTAACCTCAGAGCCACCATATTTAAGAAACTCAATTACCACCCTATCAGCCCATGAATTAGGAAGCAAATTTTCCATTTTATTGATAAAAATAGAAAGAAAAAAAACAACTTGCCTCTTTTTTATATTGCACAGTGTAAAATTCGATTCCAAAAATTTGCAATTGCTGATAACGACAAAGAGAGAGGCTGGTGGATTATTCAAACCACTCCTCAAGTGGTGGTGACCTTTCCTAGGGCCAATCCCTTTTAACCCTCTCCAACACCCCCTTCCCCGATATGCGAATTTGTCTTTTCATACTGGAAAAGTCACCCCCCCCCCCGCCTTTAAACTTAGATTTATAAAAAAGGATAAAGCTTTTCAGTGCTCCCTATTCATTTTTCACATTTTTATCCACTACATTTTTCCAGATACTGCTTTATTAAATATGTGGACATAGGCCTAACAAATTTCATATACACAGTGTAGGCTAATATCGTTCCTTGTTTTAATTAAATAAAAAAAAACAAGTTTTTTT
The DNA here is from genome assembly GCA_029168905.1 of Artemia sp. Kazakhstan ARC1039. NCBI lineage: Eukaryota > Metazoa > Arthropoda > Branchiopoda > Anostraca > Artemiidae > Artemia > Artemia sp. Kazakhstan ARC1039. The sequence goes on along the minus strand of JAQQPU010008433.1, from coordinate 19,251 downwards.
TAACTGAAAGTAAGGAGCGACATTAAAACTTAAAACGAACAGAAATTATTCGGTTTATTGAAAGGGGCTGTCCCCCCTCAAAGCCTCGCTCTTTACGCTAAAGTTTTTTATCGTTTTAAAAAATAAAGTTGTGAGACAGAGTCAAACTTTAGCGTAAAGAACGAGGCATTGAAGAGGGGACAGTCCTTTTCATATTCGGAATAATTTCTGTTCCTTCTAAGTTTTAATATCGTTCCTTATTTTCAGTTAAAAAAAAACCTGTTTTTTTATTTAATTTCTGAATGTTTTTGAATTAACGCAGCTTCGATTTTGGCTCACCGTACATGAATAATTAAAACGAAATTTGCATGTTAATTTTAATTTTTTTTTGCTAAATGGCTTTCTCGAAATTTTTTTCTGACGTAACTTACGAATTAACTTACGTTACGAACTTCTATATTCGTATATTTTTATTACGTATATTAGGGGGTTCCCCCTAGTCAGTACCTCGCTCTTTATGATAAAGTTTAAATTTCGTTCCCTTTTTTTAATAATGACCTCTTAATCACAAAGTCCGTTAATTAGAATAAACAGCTCTGATGAAAGTACAAAAAAAATTTTTAGCGTAAAGAGCAAGGTAATGACTAGGGGGCGAACCCAATCATATACGTAATAATTTCTGTTCGGTTTAAATTTTGATGTTGTTTCTTACTTTCAGGTGAAAAAATTGTTTTTTTTTTATTATTTAATTTCTGATCGTTTTTTTAAATAATGCTGGGAAATCCGGCATCCTCTTCATAGCGAAAATTCCTTCCCCAATGATAACTTCCTCCATGGAAAGATACTCCCACGTAACCCCTGACCCAACCCACCCCACCCCCAACTACCAGACAAAATTTTCTTCTGGCAAAAAATACACAATTCCACATTTTTACAGATACGAGCTTGAAACTTCTATAGTAGGGTTTTCTGATACGCTGAATCTGATGGTACGATTTTCATTAATGTTCTGTGACTTTTAGGGGGCATTTCCCCTTTTTTTCGAAAATAAGGCAAATTTTCTCAGGCACGTAACTTTTGATGCGTAAGACTGAACTTGATATAAACTTACATATTTGAAATCAGCATAAGAATTTGATTCTTTTGATGTATCTATTGGTATCAAAATTCTGTTTTTTAGAGTTTCAGTTACTATTGAGCCGGGTGGCTCCTTACTGACAGTTTGATTATCTTACTTACCGTGAACTGTTTGATTACAGATGATCGTCTTCAGTTCACATAAGTGGTGTTAGCTTACCCTAGAAACTTCCCCTAGTCCTATTGGATCTCAGCAATAACGTACTTACAAAGAACCTAAGATAGTCAAGACAAGGTAATTAGCAACCATTTTTCTATTGAGCCGTGTCTTCATTATGGCTTTTACAGGCGTTATCTCTGCTTTTGGCTTTTTCTGGCAGCTTTAGTCTCCTTTCATCCTTTAAAAGGCTGAAAAAAAAAATTCGGACGTATTTGAAGTGTTTTTTTTAACTGTTTGCCGTACTGTACGTTTACGTGGTACATTTCAAGCTGTAAGTAAGGAGCGACGGGGCCCAATAGTAACCGAAACTCTAAAAGACAGAATTTTGATAACAATGGGTATATCAAAAGAATACGCTTTTTATGATAATTCTGAATATATGCAATTTATTAAGTGTAATGTTACCCATCGAAAACTAAGAGCCCGAGGAAAATTGCCTGATTTTCGAAAAAGAGGGAACCCCCCCCCCCCCCCCCAAGGGGGGGGGGGGGGGGGGAGGAACACACCATCAGATTAAGCATGTCAGAAAACTCTACTGTAGAGATCTCAAGTTCCTATGTACAAAAAAAGTGGACTTTCATGTTTTGGTCAGAAGAATGATCACGGGTGTGTGTTTATTTGTTGTTGTTTTTTCTGTTTTTACCAGAAGTGGTTGTACCGAAGGAATGGTCCTAGAAGATCGGGAGAGGGCATCGTTCGATCGGAGATCAAAAGTTCAAGTTTCCTTTTTAAGTGATCAAAAAACTGGAGGGCAACTACCCCTCCTCTCATGCCCCTTTTTGTCCAAAGACACCAGATCAAAACTTGCAGCATAGTTAAAAGGTCCAATAACTATGCCTCCAGGGATGAAAGGACCCCTCAGTCCCCGGGGAAAGGGCAGTAAATTATACAATTTGTCTACTCTTCACATGTAGTATTTGTTATTGGAAAATATACGGATGAAAGTTCTTGAGCCGAACTGGCCAGCCATGACAAAAACAACAAAGAGAGATAAAACTCAATGAAAAGGCAACAAACGAGACTGCGACCAGAAGAGAGAAAAAGTAAGTAAGAGAGAAAAGAAAAGATGAAAGACTAAAACATCGCCGTTATTTCGCCTGTATGTAAACTAGGCGTCATCAGCGCAAAAGAAACTAAAATAAACTAAAAACAAATAAAATCACCACCAATATTAATAAATCTACAATTGTCGCAACTGATCCACGTAGGGAACAGAAGCTATTAGAGTTACTTCGATGAAAACCGCAAAGCAACTCAAAGTTGCTCTCAGTTGTTCTCATCAAAGTAATTCTAATAAAAAGGGTGATCGCATAAACTTCGGAGGGGGCTCATTTGATTGCTATTTAGGTTTTAGTGCCCTTTGTGAGATTCAGAGTGATGGGAGGGTGGATACCTCCTCCACACACACCTCGTATTTTCCCGAAATGCATTTGACAGAAATTTTGAAATGGCCATTTGTTAACATAGAAACTTCGAAAAAGGTTCATTCGATTGGAAATTAAAAGAGCTAATGCTCTTTTTGATAGTCGAAAGTGATTGAAGGGCAACTAATCCCCCTCCCACGCCCACCATTTTCCCAAACACGTCCAATCAAACTTTGAGATAGCCATTTTGTTCAACGTAAATAAAAGATCCGGAAATTATGTCTTTGAGGTTGACAGCCTCCTAAAGCCCTCAGGGTGAGGTTGTAAGTTATCCCCTGGGGGCATATAAGGTATATATAGAAAGGGTGATCGTATAAACTTCGGAGGGGCTCATTGGATTGGTAATCAGGAGTTCTAGTGCCCTTTTTAAGATTCAGAGTTATCATAGGGTGGATACTTCCCTCCCCCATACTTCGTATTTTCGCGAAATGCATGTGATAATAATTTTGAGATGGCCATTTTTTGTCGTAGGAACTTCGAAAACAGCTCATTCGATTGGGAATTGAAAGGACTGGAGCTTTTTTGAATAGTGGAAAACGATAGGAGGGCAACTAACCCCCCTCTCACACCCACCATTTCTCAAAAAACATCCAATTAACATTATGAGATAGCCATTTTGTTCAAGGTAATTGAAAAGTTCAGAAATTATGTCTTTGAGGATGACAACCCATCCCAGCCCTCAAGGCAGGGGTTGTAAGTTATGCCCTGGGGGCATATAGGGATTATATAGAAAGGGTGATCGTATAAACTTCGGAAGGGGCTTATTGGATCAGAAAATCGAGAGTGATCGAAGGGTGGATATCCCCCACACCTCGTATTTTCCCAAAATGCATCTGATAGAAATTTTGAGATGACCATTTGTTGCCGCAGAAACTTTGAAAAAAACTCATTTGATTGGAAATTGAAAGGGCTAGTGCCCTTTTTATTAGTCAAATGTGATTGGAGGGCAACCAGCCCCACCCCACCCACACATATAAATTCCCAAAACACATCTAAACAAAATTTTGAGATAGCCAGTTTGTTCAGCGTAGTTCGAGGTCTAGAAATTATGTCTTTGACAACCCCCATACCTTCTCAAGACCAGAACATAATTTGCACCTTACTGAAAAAAATGGCTGTGGATTGTCAGTTTAGTATACATATACTGATATATATCCCTTAAAGTTTTAATATTTTTTTGCTTATTAAGGTTAAAAAACTTAAAACATTTTAAAAGTATTTTGTCGGATACAAGAATGAAAGAATTAGAATGGCTTTTGAGTCTTCAACGGGAAAGTGAACACAAAACAGATATTTTTGTAAAAAAAAAAAACAAGGCAAGATAAGTTTGTTCTAAAATAAGATTAATAACTTATAGTTATTATAGCTATTGAACTATAATTAAGAAATTTATATTTTTTTATGTGCTATACTACTGAAATTTTAAGATAGCCATTTGTTCAAAGGCAGTCCAAAGATCACATAGCAAGACACTTGGGGTTGCCAAAATTCCCTAGAATCTGGGGGCCAGGGTTGTAAGTTATGCCCCGGGGGCATATAAGCTTTTATAGAAGGTGGAGTTGTTTGAACTTTAGAGGAAGCTCATTTGATTGGATATTTAGTTCTAGTTCCCTTCTAAGAGTCAAAATTGATGTAGATCAACAAGCCCCCCCCCTCTCTAACAACCTGTTGTTTCCAAACGCATATAATCAAAATTGTGAGATAGTCATTTTGTTCACAATAGTCCAAAGAGCATATCACAATGGCTTCAAGGTGGACACAACCCTCCAGAGCCCAGGTGCAAGGGTTGTAAGCAATGTTTCCGGGAGAATAAGGCTCCTATAGAACGGATGGTCGTATAAACTTCGGACCGGATGGGGCTCATTCGATTGGAAGTCGGAACATCTACTGCGCTATATAAGAGTCAAAAGTGAAAGGAGGACAACCAGCCTCTCCCCCACAATCTTATCATTCCCCAAAACATATCCAATCAAAATTTTAAAGGAACTATGTTGTTCAGCATTATTGAAAGGTCCAGTAATTATGTCTTTGAGAAAGTCAACCTCCCCACACTGTCCATTTATATTATATCAACTTATATTATTAATTTAGACTTTTAAGGATAAGTTGTAGGGTATTTTGAACTAGCCACAAGGCACTATATATATACTTTCATTACTACCATTATAGTGAATGTAACTAATGACGCTAAAGTTATTAAGATGAAACTCTTAGGGAACGTTTAGGAGTTTCAATTAAAGGAAAAAACTGTATGCATGGAGGTTTTCAAAAGGGCATATGAGGAATATCATAGGCAGCACCACTCTATAATAGCTAGAAATATCATTGAAACTTTAAAGGAGCTAATTAAATTCAAAATTAAAAGTTCTGGTGCCCTTTTTAAGAGTAACAAGACATTGGAGGGTAAGCAGCCCTTCTCTCAAGCCCATTCATTTTCCAAATGCGTCCAGTCAAAACTTTGAGACAGCCATTTTGTTGAGCATATTAGAACGGTCCAGTAACTATGTCTTTAGGGATATTAGGCATGTCAACCCCCCGCAATTGTGCAATTGGCCCGTTATGGTTGAAAACTAAATGGAACGACTGGGGGTATTAAGTTGAAACTTTTGGGGATACTACTATTACTACTTCGGCTCTTACAATTTCAATAAATAAAAAGTGTGTAAGTGTATCCAGGTTGTCAAAGAGCATAGATAGAATCTTTTGGGAATTATATTAAATTTTATGTTTCAGGTCAACTTCAGAAGATATAAAAATAAATTAAAAAATACTGTTTGTGCCAGGATAAAAATTGTTAAAAAAGTTTCTCCAGCGTACAAATCCCATACTATGGATTCTTATAGAAAAAAAACTGAAAAGATATAAAATATTTTTTTTATAGAAAAAGACTATGTCAATAAAAAACAAACAGAAATTAATATAAAAAACTTTTTCCACAAAATAAGATTTTCAATGAAAAGTAAAGAGCTCCATTAAGGCAAGAATGAGCAAAAATAAAGTCAAATAATCTTCCAATCGTAAAACTACCACAAGCCACTATCAATAAATAAAAGAAACTCAAAAGGAACAGAAATTGCAATAAATAGCCGAGTCAAACTAAAAACAAGCAAAAATTAACATTAGTAGGGCTGATAACCCCCATGCCTTCTCCAGAGCAGAACATAATTTGCGCTTTACTGAAAAAAAAAATGACCGTGGATTTTCAGTTTAATTGAAATATACTGATATTTATTCTTTAAAGTGTTGATAATCTTTTTATTTATGAAAATAAGAAAAGTGAAAAAATTTCAAACGTATTTTGTTTTCAGTAAAGCGCAAATTGTGTTCTGGTCTTGAGAAGACATTGGGGTTGTCAGCCCTACTCATGTTAATTTTTGCTTGTTTTGAGTTTGACTCGGCTATTTGTTGTAATTTCTGTTCGTTTTGAGTTTCCTTTATTTTTTATAATGGCTTGTGGCAGTTTTACGCCTGGAATATTATTTGACTTTATTTTTGCTCATTCTTGGATTAATTGAGCTCTTTACTTTTCTTTGAAAAACGCATTTTGTGGAAAAAAATTAGATTAATTTCTATTCGTTTTTTATTGACATAGTCTATTTCATGGAAAAAGAAATATTTTATATCTTTTCAGTTTTTTCTATAAGAATCCATAGTATGGGTTGCTATTTGTATGTTGGAGAAACTTTTTCAACAATTTTTAATCCTGACACAAACCGTATTTTTTTATTTAATTGTATAACTTCTGAAGTTAACCTGAAAAATAAAACCTAATATTATTCCCAAAAGATTCATCTACGATCTTTAGCCATCTGGATACACTTGCGCTCTTTTTATATTGAAATTGTAAGAGCCGAAGTAGTAATAAGTAGACTAGCTCGTCTGGATTTGCTTACGCCCCTGTACCAAACAGGTTCTTCTAGTAGGTAAACAGGTCATCACACTCTTTCAAGGAATATACATGTTTTTTTTT
>JAQQPU010008432.1:0-35691 GCA_029168905.1 Artemia sp. Kazakhstan ARC1039 | reverse complement strand
GCTTTTGAAGTTGAACAACAAAATATGTCCTCTTTATTCGAAATTTGCGTTTTTTTTTTATGAACCCTAGACAAAAAAAAAGGGAAAACTGACTTCAATAAGGAGAATGCAATCGCGGAAAATTTCTTCTCAAAATATTTTTTATGTCGTCTAGTCTTTATATGAGCACTACTTTTCTTATTTTCACTGTATCTATCAATAGAAACAAAATATGCTATCAAACCTTTAAAAATAACAGTTACGAGGATATGACAGGCTGTATTAATTCTCCAGTAGATTTTTTCCCCTTGTTCTGTTTAAGTGCCTTGGAACTTTGATATTTTAGTATGATGTACTTTGGCACTAATCCCCATCAACTGTGAGGGGTTATCTGCTACGATGATTTGTGTCTTTAGCAAAGGGGTGAAGGTGGACCTGAGGCAGAGATACGGGCTTTCAGTGACTAGGGGTCTGAATACCATGGGTAGAGACGATCTTGAAGATACAAAGTCGCACTTGTACTTGGAGCCAGACCAGGCACGGATGCCTCACTGTCATCTAGAAGACTCAGTATGGTTGGCTGTTTTTTGCCACGATTTTGCGCCAGCTCTTCAGAAAATTGAAGCCAGCAGCTCTGCCACTTTTTGCCAGACTTTCGGTATCCGCTGTTCGGGTTGAAGTCGTTTTTGACTGTTGTCCACTAATTCTTCTGTTGACCGCCAGGTCGCCTGCGTGAATCTGATAAAGGAGAATCTAGAAGCACTTGCTTGATGATGCGGTCATTGGATCTTCTCAGGACATGGCCAAACAAGCACAGTCTTCTCTGTTTTACAATCGTGAGTTGGGCTAGATATTATAGCTGCTTTGGCGCACATCAACATTTGACATTCTGTCGGAGTATTGACAATTCAGGATTTTACGTAGGCAGCGATGGTGAAAGACTTTCATATCGTGGAAATGAAGCGCCTTCTGTGGCCAAATATCAACTGCGTCGGAGAGACAATCAATGGGCAATTTCTAATCAGTGATATCTTGTTGATTTTTACATGATATGCAGCACAGTTCATATAATTATCCAGTAAGCTTATCGTAGATCATTTCTGGTCTTCGTTCTTGGTGCGAACAAAAAGTTCCTCCCACTTATTTCTGCATTAGCGGGAATGCGGGTTAGTCTGTTTCCGATTGTTTCCAACAAAGTGCATTATTCGTAATAGCGGGTTTCCACTTGTTTCCGATTAGATCACAGTCTGACTTGTCTACCCGTGAAAAGATCTGACTTCGCTTATGTTTATATCTGCAAAAACGTTCTCCGGAGCACTCGCACCCCGGTCCGGGTTTTTATAATGGGTGAGATAGAGAATGATCATACTGGATAATTATATAAACTGTGATATGCAGTTACCAAGCAGTTGAATGGGATTTGTTTGTATTAATTTAAAAATATATCCGCAAAACAAGTTCTTCAAAGAAACGTAAAGATCTCCATTAAACCAAAAATGAGCAGAAATCAAATCAAATAATCTACCAAGCGTGAAACTACCACAAATCACAATCAATAGATAAATGAAATCCAAAACAAGCAGAAATTATAATAAATAACAGAGTCAAACTCAAAACAAGTTGAAATTAACATAAGTAGGGCTGACCACCCCCATGCCTTCTCAAGACCAGAACGTAGTTTGCACTTTGTTGAAAACAAAGTACATTTTAAGTGTTTTCACTTTTAACTTTAATAAATCAAAAATTATTAAAACTTTAAGGCAGTGGTTCTCAAACTTATTGAGACACTCTACCCCTTTTTACCCACAAAACATTTTAGGTACCCTTTCTAAGTTACCGGTACTAAGTGAACTATAGCTAAAATATAAATAAAATGGCCAGTCTTAGAGTTAAAGGGTGTGTTACTTTTTTGTTGGCCGACCGCGTACCCTCTAAAAATTTGTGCATACCCCCAAGGGCTACAAGTGTCACAGTTTGACAACCACTTCTTTAAGGAATAAATAACTATGTGTATATTAAACTGACAAATTGTTTTTTTTTTGTTTTTTTTTTAGTGAAGTATAAATTATTTTCTGGTCTCGCGAAGGCATGGGGCTTGTCAGCCCTATTCATGCTAATTTCTGCTCGTTTTAAGCTGTGGAGGAGGAAATCCCCCTTATATACATAATAATTTCTGCTCGTTTGAAGGGTTAATGTTGCTCCTTACTTTCAGTTAAAGAAAAGTTTTTTTTTTATTTAAAATCTGATTTATTTTTAAATAAAGCCAGTAAATCTAGTTCCTATAAGGAAAATTCCCTTCTTCGAAGAAAAATTTATCCGTGGAAAGATCCTCCAAAGTACTCCCCTGCCAGAAACCCCAATCCCCCGCCAGAATAATCCCCCCCCCCTCCCGAAAATGTATGTATACTTCCCAAAAACCAACACTATATTCAAACAATGGACAAAGTTCATAGCTTGAAGCCCTTCTCCTGAGGACTGTGGGGGGTCAAGTTATCTTCAAAGACATAATTATTGGATCTTTCGACTATGCTCAAGAAAATGGCTATCTCTAAAATTTTGATTGGGCGATTTTGGGCGAAAAGGGGAGTGGGAGGGTGCTATTCGCCCTCCAATATTTTTGGTCACTTAAAAAGGGCACTAAAATTTTTGATCTCCGATCATATGAACCCTCTCCCCATCTTACAGGATCATTGGTTCGATGCGATCACACTAAAAAAAAAACAAAAAAAAAACGAAAAAACACATAAACACACACCCGTGATCTTTCTTCTGGCCAAAAACGCTAAATTCCACATTTTTGTACATAGCAGTTGAACCCTTCACAGTAGGGTTATGATGGTGTGATTTTCATTAAGATCACTTGGTGTTTTGGTGGTGTTTCCCCCCTTTTTAAAAAAAAATGGACAAATTTTCTCAGGCTTGTAATTTTTGATGAACTACATTAAGCTTGATCAGTTTTATATATTTTTAATAAGCATCAAAATTCGATTCTTTTGATATATCTATTGTTATAAAGACTCTGTTTCTTTTGGTTTCAGTTACTATTGAGCCGCATCGCTCCTTCCTTACAGTTTGTTACCATGAACTGTTTGTATACTTGTAAAATTAAAGGGTTTGCTTAACATGTTGTACCGAGTAAGAAATAATAGTAAGGCCATATTAATCGACAAAATTAGGTCTTTTTAAATTACCATGGGCAGTGAAAATCAAATCCGGTTGTTTGAGTTGATTCAATGCAAACTTGCACAACAATATATATATATCTTGGACAAATAGTAAAAATCGTAGAAGCAGGTACAAAATCTAAAAAAAAAAAAAAAAAAACATGGACTGAAAATCTGCTAAAAAAAAATGTGGCACCACAAAAACTTAAGGATTTGTAGCTTTATAGTTCTATTTGGGAATTAAAGACGAAAAGTGGTATGAGGTTTAAATGATTAGTTTTTGTTAGTTATTTTCATGGTTGTCTATAATGTTGAACATACACCATAGAAACTTGAAAATTTTTTTAAAACCTGAAGAAAATTCTTACAAAATATACGTTTTGCAGATATGAATGGATCCAAGATGGGTCCATGGACCAACCAAAAACGTCTTAATTTTAATAGTCTGGGTACTTTAAAACACGTGGCTATATATAGATAGGTGTCTATTCCCAAAACAGTGTGTCCATGCCATGGAAGTCATTATTTTCTTCGAAAAAAAGTTATCCCTTGTTTTGTATTTAATAGGAAAGTTTGTTTTCCCACAGTTTATTTTTATATCTGTATATTTGTTTACATAATTTTCTTTTGTGTTTCTGGTCTCTAAAGTTTATTTGTTTATGCTATTAGCTTTGCCATTTGGTTTTATTGAAAGTCCTCTGTTATTTTGTTTTCTTACTTTTTTTAATTTTTTGATTGTCAAAAATGTTATAAACATAAATTTCATTCAAAACTTTAATTTTACCACCCTATTTTACGGTCAATTGAATAATGTGATCTCGAAAGGCTAAATGAGTCATCGCAAAAGCTTGACTTTGTAAATATTACCTTACCTTAGACCTTAGTTTCTCCAAGGCCAGGTGTGGCACATAGGGCGTCTACAAAGCCTCGCAAAACGTCTCGGAGTGGAACTGCTGCAGTGACGTCCTCAAATTGCGGTCAGAGTGACAGCTCTGCTGTCCTCAGTTCTCGGTCGAACTGTCGTCTCAAGGTATGTTCCGGTCGACCTCTTCTACGCCTCCCCTCTGGGCGCCACTCGTATACGGTTCTTGGAAGTCGGTCCTCAGGCATTTGAAGGACGTAATCAAGGTAGGTCCATCCCCTTCGCTTCAGGAAATCGGTAATAAGAGGCTGAACTGTTCGTTGACGAACTTCTATATTCGTGACCTCCTGCCACGGTATGTTCAGGAGTCTTCTAAGGCACATATTCTCAAACGCTTGGACACGCTTTTCCAGCTGTATATTTAGTTTTCAGCACTCGCTACCGTAAACGAGAATGGACGTCACATTGCTGTTTAGAAGACGTAGCTTTAAGCGTCGTGAATATTTACTACTAACCCAAATTGGTTTCAGTTTGTTGAAAGCTCGAGTTGCTTGTCCTATTCTCCTTTTTATTTCTTTAATGATTTCACCATCATGTTCAATCCAATTCCCGAGATACCTGAATTCCTGGACTTGTTGAGTATCATTATTCTTGCATCTCAGCCTCAGCGGTGAGTTAGATTTGGCCATACTCTTTGACTTATCCACGTTTACGGTCAGTCCCACTTTCTTGGCCCTATCAGTTATAGTGTCAAGTAGCAGCTGCAGTCGTAGTTTTGCCTCTTCTAGGAGGACGTCATCTGCGAAGCCGAGATCTGAGATCTGCCTGCTGCTAATCATTACTTCAGAACCTGATGACTGCCGTAGAACGTAATCCATTATGATTACAAACAGAAAGGGATATAGAACGCATCCCTGTTTAACACCAGACATCCTGAAGAACCGCGTCTCCCCGTTTCCGGTTCGAACACAGCATTCACTATCTTCATAGAGGGCTATTATCATTTTAACAAGTTTTTCAGGTACTCTATAATACTTTAAGATTTTCCATAAAATATCTCGGTCAATAGAGTCAAACCCTTTTTCAAAATCAATGAACAGTAGGTAGAACTTTGTGTTCCATTCTTTAAACTCCACCATTAGTTTGAGGATGAAAATTAGATCGGAACAGGATCTACCAGGCTGGAATCCATGCTGCTCTTCTCTGAGGTGCGAGTCAAGGGCTGCTCTTAGGCAATGCAGTATGACTGTGGCTAATAGTTTACTAGGAACCGACGTTATATTGATGCCTCTCCAATTGCCATATATTAGGGCATCTCCTTTCTTGAAGAGTCTAACTAAAATTGCTCTAGTCCAGTCGACTGGGATCTTCTCGCTATTCCAGATTCTCACTAGAAGGGTGGTCCATATAGTAATACAGAATCGAAGGGATACCTTTATTATTTCTGCTATGATTCCATTGACTCCTGGTGCACTCCCATTTTTCAGCTTTTTTGTTGCTATTATTACTTCATCGGAGCTAGGAGGGTCAGCACTTACGTCAATTTGTAAAAACGGTGTGTCAGGTACTATTTTTTCGGTCGTCAAGTCGGGGAGACGCCCATCTTTCATCAACTTTCTGGGGGTCAGAGACTAGCTCTCCATTCTCGTCTTTTATCAAAGACGACCGGTTTGCTTTCTTACCGACTATCTCATTTGTCAAACGATATACCGTTTTCGATTCCCCTTTTTTGGCAGCATCTTCAGCACATGCCGCTTTCTCCTCAATCATTTTTCTCTTGTGTTTTCTTGCACTTCTCTTGACAGCTTTATCTTTCTCATTATAGCGGAGCTGTAAGTGTTCTTTCTGTTCAGGGCTCGATGAACTCAGGATAGCTGTTTTGGTATCCTCTCGTTTCTTTATGTATCCCCAGATGTTATCAGATATCCACTCTTCTTTCTTTCTTTTCTTGAATCCGATTGTTGTCTCGGCCACCTCATTGTACGTTTTCTCGATTGAGGCCCAGAAACGTTGCACGTTTGTGACATCGTCAAGTGTGTTTAAGGCTTCGAATTTCTTTTGCAGAGATATGCAGAAACCTCTGCGTGTATCCCGATCCTTCAATTTGTAGCTGTCAATGCCTTCCATGCCCCACTTGTCCAGCGTTTGTTTTCTTTATGTTTGTTATGTTTTTGTTTTTTTCTTTAACCAGGTTTTTTTTTCTTTCTCTCTTTTGTTATGATGAGGAAATGTTTTTTTGTTTTGTTTTTTTATTTTTTTTTCTTCTTTTTATTATTAATACCCTATTTTACGAGCTTTGCTCTCTTTTGGGGGTATATGTTTTTTGTTATGTTGATTTAATCAAATAAACAGTTTAAATTGTTTGGAAACCTTCTTGGCTTTCTGTTTCTGAGCTTTTAGCTTAACTCGCATTTCAGCTAATTTGTAAATATTAATAACTCTATAAATAAAGTTATAAATTGAAAGTTAGTAATCAGGTAACTATATATGAGCTAGATAAAGCCCTAGATAAATTAAATTAGATATTAATCGAACAGTAAATTAATAAATATAAGATAATAATAACTAATAAATACAAACATTATAGTAAATAACTAAATAAATTTATAAAATATAAGCACATTATTCTTGACTTTGAACTGTCAAGATCTTTGTTGAGGAGTGAAATCATCAGATAGACTTTCCTCTTGACATTACACCTTCTTTTGAAGAGTTCAGACAAATATTGTAAATCAATCGCTGAGACTGAATATTGTATTATGTATATTTATTGTGTAGAATATTGTTCTGTATTGACTATGTTGTCATCTCGTAATGTTTTTTGAAATCAAAGTTCCAAGCATACCATTCCTATATGTTGCACTCGATAAGAGACGTTTTCAACATGATCTGAAAATATCGGGGGGTTGGGACAGCCCTATCCGAGAATTTTCGTTCATTTTGTATTTAGCGCTAGCTAAATATCGGTATTAGTAGAAATGTTATTGCGAATGGGCCTTTAAAAGAAGGTGAAAAAGCATGAAGAAACACCTCTCCATTACCCCTTGGCTTTAGCGTTGCAATTATCTTTGCCATTTTTAAGTTTTGAAGAAATGATAGATACACTATTTTGTGACAAGTGAGTGGAATTCTTTTAAGAAATAATAATTTATTATTTTCTATATAATATTATTCTACATAATAATTTATTTTCAGGGTGCATAAAATTCTATATAAAATGAGGTAGCTAATATGTGAAAGGAACCAAACTTTTCCAGGCGATGGGATTTGTCGTCCATCTTGAAAAGGGAGTAGATTTTTTATTTATGGAACGGAAAATGCATTCGGGCCAAGAAAGTTCAAGCTCAAAACAGTTTAACGAAGCCGGGCTAGAAACTGATGTGGCTCCTGTAGAGGGAAGTGAGGACCTGATTTTAGTCCTGAGAGCTCTACGGAGGCTTAGTGGTGAATTGAGGAAGATTAACGTTTCCTTAACCAATCAAATCTACAGTCTAAGGGAAACTGTTCATGACTACTCTCAAAGAGTGAGCGAGGATTTTAGGACCATGGAAAAAAGACTGAGACAAGGACTTTTGATGGAATTAGAACGGATTGAACGAGAACTGTCAAGAATAAGATGTAGGCTTGAACCGTTCGACATGGGACAAAATTCTTTGTCAAAACCAATAAAGTTAATTACAAGAAGGTCCAAATCAGAACCGTCATCACCTTGTAGAACTGAGGCCATAAACCTAAAAACTTTTTCACCTCCTTCCCCTCAAATAAAAACTCCAATACCCTCAACTAGTACAGCTGTGATACTACAAGCCTATTCATTGTCAGCTAAAAGAAACTCTGCTAAACTTCTAGGGGTTGCTGATCCGAAGAAACGGTCACGATCAGAAGAAAGGTGTAAAAAGAAAGAATCAAAAAAAGAAAAAATGGGAAGATCACGTTCCATGGAGGCATCTGTTGGCGATGATCTTCTGCATAAATCACCTTCGTATTCCCATAACCAAAGTGCTTCTAGTAGAGAACGATTAAGTTCTAGAAACTCGTCTTGTGATGATGTGGTGAAAGAGGATAAACCATCGAGTAATAATGACCCTCCCTTGTATTTGTTGCCTTATGAAACTGTAGAAGAACTAGCCGTTGCAATAGATCATATTGTATCATCTGGCTTAGGGATAAGATTGATTGTCTCCGCACCACCCGTGAGATTGAAATCGAAAGAGGACTTAGGATCTAGCAATGATAACTTGAAGGTTGCTGCCCTCTCCCATCGTGCGGATTTCTATCACCGATATTGTAAGCAGATTTATGTTTCAATATTTTTGTTTTGTCGCTATGGGTTTGATTTTGTCATGCTTTTTGTTGTTTGTTCCCAATCTAAGGTTTTGTTTGTGTTGCTCCTTTTTTTGTTTTATTTGATCTGTTTCACCTGTCTTTTTGTTTCGATCCAGTTTTTTGTCAACAGCTTAAGGGGTAGTTGGAGAAATTTCTGGAATTTTATATGATGTTGAAAATTACTGCTTCATAGTATCACTTCTTGTCGTTTAGGAAAAGAGAACTAAATAGGTTTCTGTGTCTGTTGAAAATGTTAACCTATCCAGATCGTTTTTTTTACACCGGAAAACAAACAACTTCTTACAGCTGTGAAACGGGAACCGCTTTCTCTAAAAGCTAGGAATCAGCTGATTTGTCAAGAGACAAACGGCATTTTGAAGCTACTCCTATGTATGCTGAAGTCTTTCAACCTTAGGGACGTCTAATTTCAGTCAGGAGACGATCTATACAAAATATTAGTAAGGGTAAAAAAAAAGTTTTTTTTGTTCATTTTGATGGTAACGCGGACCCTTTCAAATAAGGGGCCCGATTGGGTCCAATCGTACTTTATCTGGCCCTGCCTGTGCATTTGTCTTTGGGAATGAACAAATGGGAAACATTGAATGAACTAGTTTTGATTATTTTTTTTATCTGTCCAACGTGGCAATACTGATAAAAATGTGGTACGACCCTAAAAACATAATCATGAAACAACAAAATAATTAATCTTAGAAAAATTATATTTTTCGGTATGAATATGCCTAATGGGTCCACTAGTTGATTTTTCTTTTCTTTTTTTTAAAAATAATAAATTGAGCTACTCATTTTTTCCTAATAATATAGTATACCGAATATTAACAATATTTATTTATAAAGGAAGGATATAAACCGAATTTTTACCCAACAGAAAACGGAACACTGGATTAATTACTAAGATGTTCATTATTTGTACGAGACGTGCACAGGGGAGCGGAGATAGGGGGCAAGCTTTTTAACGTTTATGTATATGCAAGGTATCTTATATGGGTAGATATATAAGCATACAGCAAAGATAAATATAAGTAGGTTTTTAACAGGAAAAGGTGGTAGGCTAATTATATATTATAGCGACCCCATTCAAGAAGTGAAGTTAGGTTAATCCTAATGAAATGTACCTTAATATGAAAAAATATAATATTTTAGTAACGAAATTATGGAAACTACAATAAAGAATTATGGAAAGCAGGCCGCCCAGAACGCGTTATATTAAATACCTAGCCAAAATACCAACTCTATATGTTAAATCTCTAATTAAAATATACCTATATAGTTGTTTATCCCATAATGTCTAAGCCAATTGTCTCCGAATGCAGACACACAAACCGGTTTTACGCAGACAGATCAAATCAAACTTATTGAGTGTGGTCGCTATAATATATAAGTACCGAAAACATTTTATGTTAAGGGAGTGTTTAATACTTGATGATTCCTCCCCCCATGCCGAAGCCGCTTTACTGAACTATCAAAAAATCATCAACATTGTCAGTGCCCAGATACGCACTCTAGTGCCAATTAAAGATAAATACATAGTTGTATTCCACAGACTTGATTTATCAGAATTGATAAGAGTGTTTTGATAAAAGAAAAAGTCAACATGTGAGTTGTTCAGTTGCCAAATCCACTAGCTATACAAAATAAAGAACACAGAAAAGAGATTCGGAAGTTATACAACTGTTTTAGAAATTAAAACACAGTAATAACCTAATAATTAGGGTCTTTTGTTTGGTTATGTGTCGATTGCTGAAAATAGGTTTCGTCAAAATTTTAGAAAATAAATTGTCAAAGTGGCCATAACGAGAAGCTTAACTCAATAGGCTAAATGTTTTTCTCTCTTTGAAGTATCAATCCTTATTTTTATGGAACTTCCTTGTGAACGTATAAAGTTAAGTAAGGGAGCTGGGAGGCATAAATAAATATTAAGGGCTGGGAGGGCAAACCTGTTTTCCCAAAATCGCGACCTAGCTAGATCGTTTTTTTATACCCCAAGAAATGGTAGCATACAATTTTCAGAAGAAAAATCGTATTGCAGTTTCTGAATAAAAAATACAGATATATAGCCTAATTATTGCTCGTCTAATTATACATGAATAGGGTGATTGGGCAAGAGAGAAAAGAGTCATCAGAATTATTCCTCTCTAAAAGCCTCTATAAGCCTCTATCTATTATTCCTCTCTATAAGCCTATAAGCCTCTATAAGATAGAGGCTCTATAAGCCTCTATCTATCTATTATTCCTCTCTAAAAGCCTCTATCTATAGTCACATTGACATGAAGAAGCGGGCTTATTGAGCTGGACTGTATAACTTTGTGAAAGCTAGAGTCACTGCAAGGTTGGTACAAAACATTCTAAATTAATTTACCACAATTAGAGGGTCTTGTTGGACCCATGTGATAGAAATGAGGCTATATATTTACGCTCGAAAAGAAACTCTAAGCAAATAAAGAATGAAATAATGACTTTGATTCTTTCCTTGTATTTTCTAAACATCTTCGAAAAAATCTGCGGAAACCTGAAGTAGAATGAATGTTTCGAGAACTTCTTTCGACAAGTTATATCTTCTCTTTCCCTTTGGAAGACCAAAAATATACTGTAGTCTTGAGGGGGGGGAATTAAAACTTTTTGGGTGAAAATAGTTTCCTTTCGAAATACCCCCCTTCCTTCCCCCTCCTTCAAAATTTTTTCTGGCTGGTTTTTGTTCTAATCCTGCCAGTTATCTTGATTGTTGCAACTCACGCGCCATTTGTACTATGTTTGTTGTGGTCAACGCTTATTTGGATAACTGATCCTCGGATAACCAATCATTTGAGGAAGGTCTTACGCCCTTTTAACGTTGTTTTTTCCCTGTGAAATTTTTGTATTTTTCTTTCACCAACAAGGCCATATCTAGGAGGGGGTTAGGGGGGTTTGAACCCCCGGCCCTCCAAAATATTTGTTCGACTCAAAAAACGTAACAAAAATGCAAATACATTTTGATGGATATTTAAAAGTTCTTTGTGTTCCCCTTCCGAGCAAAAACCCTGGATTTGGCGTTACTCACTAATAAAGTGATTTAATGGGAAAACCATGATCACCCGGCTGTCAAGAAAAATAAACAAGATAATATAACCTAGTAAATAACAAAACTAAATTGTGTCGTAGACTGTACAAAAGTAGCCTATGCTGTTGTTCGAATATTCTCTTTTCCCCGTAAGGTATTAAAGACTATACTTTCCCTCCATCGTTCCTCCTTGTGGTCACGCCCACTATTCTATTAGTAAATAGGCCCTATTTACAGCCTTGTCCCGCTTCTATTTTATTTGTTGATCTACTAAGTGGGTCTATTCATCTTTGTATGAGACAAGATGTTGTTATGGCTTCAACTGGTTGGAAATTTACTTCTTATAAAGAAATCTCCAGGGTCAACGTATTAGATGTCAACCAAATTATTCTTGACTAGTTAAGATTCTGAAATAGATTAACATTCTTGTTTTGGAGCTTTTTTCTTAAATAAGGTACAAAGGAAACTTAAGAAACTTAAATAAGGTTCTTAAGAAACTGTTTTCTTAAGAAACAGTTGTCAGTCGTTTTTTGGTATTAACCCACCACAAGCTTGAAGCATCTTTTGATAGCTCCTTTAGACTCCCCAAGCTTAATAATCTACTGCTCAGCTGCTGTTCAGGGATAGTTTTATTTTGTTCTTAAAAAAAGTAAAAAATGACTGCCCCATTAAGTAAGTATATAGATATACGATACCGTTGTTTATTTTCACCGAACCTACATTCACTGGAGGAGTTCCCTGCTAAGGGACGACACCGGAAAAAAAAGACACATCAGTGCCGTCGCCATTTTCGTGGGGTTTCAGTTTGTTAGCACAAAATTTTATATTGATGTACTTTAAAGTAGTGTCATAGGTCCCTTAGTGTTTCAAAAGTCTTTCAGTTCCCCTAAAAAAGATAAACATACTCGTTTCAAATCTTGGCTTTAATATTTAGCTGAAATCAAAACTGGTCAAAATTTCTTATTCTGACTTAGAATAGGTCTATTTAGTAGCAGGTTCTAATTCCATAAATACTTATTGGAATATTCACTTTTAGGCTTTTAGAGCTTTCCTTTCCAGAATCTAATGTGTTTTCTGGCAAGTTACTTGGCTTAAAAGAATGGGAGGCTGTTTGAGTTACTTAAAGTTCGATTTAGTCAATCACGCGGATCAATATATGTACATTGAGCAAGGCAAATATCCATCGTAAATTTAACTTAGCGACTGTCCCCTTGTCGCTTTCTGTCCTGTGCATCTATTGAAAGCTAAGTTTCCATTTCGCTTACTAAACACTTTCCTTTTTGGCAAGTTTCCATCTTCTCCAGTGTCTTAGAAAGACTAACGTAATTAGGTGGTCATGCTACTTAAGCAAGAAAACTGTGGCGGTTCAAGTTGGTTGTGTTGCTGATCTGGTAATTATTTCATTGGATCTTTAAATATAGAACTGAAGATTATTATTCTTAACTAGCAAAAAGTTTACTGGTACCTGTTTAGAATCCGGTAAGTACGCGAGAAGTGAATTTTCATTAATGGTAATGAAATAGAACACAATAGGATGAAAATATAATAGTTCATAAAAAAATTGGGCTATATATTTGCACATTAGGAAGGGGTTGGGGATAAAGCATAGCATATATTAAATACGTAACCTAACCTAACGGATTCTCGCGTACTTACCGGATTCTACACAAGTACCGGTTTAAGTTTTTTCAACTGAAAGTAAGGAGCAACATTAAAAATTAAAACGAACAGAAATTATTATGTATATGAGGGGGTTGGCCCCCTTGTCGTTACCTCGCTCTTTACGCTAAAGTTCGAATTTTGTTCGAATCACAAATCCCTGAATCACAAAGGCCGTTTATTAAGAATAGATAGCTCTTTTGAAAGTACTAAAAAAAACTTCAGCGTAAAGAGTGAGGTATTGACTAGGGGGCGAACCCCCTCATACACGTAATACTGTCTGTTCGTTTTAAGTTTTAATGTTGCTCCTTACTTTCAGTTGAAAAAACTTGTTCTTTTATTTAATTTCTGATCGTTTTTTAAACAATGCTGGGAAATCCGGCGCCCCCTTCATAGAAATGTTCCTTCCCCCAAGGAAACATCCTCCATGGAAAGATCCTCACGTAAAAGATCACGGAAAGATCACGTAACTTCCTCCTCCGACCCCCTCCCACCCAGAAAAAATCCCTCCTGAAAACGTCTGTATACTTCCCAATAACAAATACTATATGTAAATAATGGACCAAGTTCATAACTTGCAGCCCTTCCCCCCGGGAATTTTGGGAGACTAAGTCATCCTCAAAGACATATTTATTCGATTTTCGACTATGCTGAACAAAATGGCTATCTCAAAATTTTGATTGGGTGACTTTGGAGAAAAATGAGCGTGGGAGGGGGCCAAGTTGCTCTCCAATTTTTTGGTCACTTAAAAAGGACACTAGAACTTTTAATTTCCGTTTGAATGAGCCCTCTCATGATATTCTAGGACTACTGGATCGATACAATCACCCCTGAAAAAATCAAACAAATAAACACGCATCCGTGTTCTTTCTTCTGGCAAAAAAAATGCAAAATTTCACATTTTTGCAGATAGGAGCTTCAAACATCTACAGCAGGGTTTTCTGTTACGCTGTTAAATGTTTATAATGTGGTGGTAATATTGTCTCTATGTCTTGAACGCCAGCATAAGGGAAATGGGGTCTAGCAGTGTAAAGAGTAGTGCGCAAGAAGATACTACCCAACGTACTAAGACAGCTCTCTCACTAATTTGATCCAAATTTATGGCAGTCCAGCCATCTTTACCAAATTATTGTACGAAAGAATAATAATGATTTACAGTGTTTTGATTCTAGTCAACAGTCACATTTCATTCCTCTGGTCAAACAGTTCGTTTAAGGGATTACAACGCACAATCGATTAGACATATCTTCTGCTTCTTTTGGGGCGTTAAACAGCATTTGGAACGAGCCTTTCATTGGTAGCACAGCAAAAGATGGATGTCTTTTCTGGTAAATCAATTCTACTCGTAGTTTACGCTTTTCAGTCTATGACCTCTTACTCTAGCTTCCCGTATTCCCCCGACATCTTCTAGACTAAGCACCTCGAAAATTGAAGGGTTCAAATGTTCTTTTTGTGTCAATAATAAAGGACTGCTAGCTCTTTCTGCTCAGTCCTTACTTTGGATTCAAGCTACTCAGTGCGTAGCCTTTTCTATTGTGTTTCTGCAGTACTCCAGGAAAAGCTGACTTTTTGTTAGAAAAATTTCCAGTCTCACATGAGGAGTCGCTTAGGTGTTTTTTTGTTGTTTTTTTTTTGCCTTTTGTCCCATGGATGGAAGAATCCATGTAAGTTCCGATGGAGTGATCTTGATCAGAGTGGCCAGATGGGGTGCATTTGCACCATTTTGGCACTTTTTTGAGGCGTTTGTGCATTAATTTTTTCAAATCAGCGCATTTTTTGGGGGAAAAGTCGTTGATTCGGCGCATTGTCACTAGAAAAATGGAGCTTTCGGCGCATTTTCACTTTTATAGTGGCGCAACTTTAAACCAAATATCCGGCAATACTGGTCTGGGTCAGTTCTTCAACCAAGCGCTTGAGTTTCCTTCTGTCATTCATAAATCATGCTCACACCTTCTACCCAGATTCTGCCTGGCTCGGGCTGTTTCTCAGCCCGTTCCTACCTTTTCCAGTGTTTGCTGGCGTACCTCCAAATATGGAAATAAACTTTCCTTCCCTACGTTACGAAAACAATTAATAAAATATTTCGCTAGTTTCTCTCTTTATTATATGTATAAGCGTTGTCTGTATATCTCCACGTTTTTAATGTCCCTTTTAATTTCTTATTTATACATATTTTTATTGTGTTTGCTAAGTCTATTTGGTTATGACCCGTGTGTATATTTACATTTTTTTTGACGAATTTGATAAAACGAATGTTTATGAAATTTATTTACTCATCCAGACAATTCGTTTCTTTTTCAGTGTTTGACATTTCCAAGTGTATCATTTTTTTTTTAGATTTTCTTGATGTTTTTACCCCGTTTTTGTTCTTAACCCTGAGTTCAAATTTCACCCTTCGGGGCTTTTAATGGCAGTTTCTTGGAATAAATATCTCATGTTTTGTAGATTTGCTTTCCTGGACAAAGCCATTCTACATACTTTATTCCAAAGTCACTGCTACGGCTGAAAGCTCTTGTGACACGCGCTTCTGGAGACAGCTTTCAGGGGACTTGGCGATTTCAATGACCTGATTTCTCAAATTTCTAACGTTTTATTATTAGCTATAATATTAGGGATTGAAATGGCTTGGAATAAAATACTAGCAATTGTATCCTTGTTGCTCGGTTCAACAGCTCCTGGCGCTTTCTTCTTTGGAACAGAGGCTTCAGTGCAAATCTAACTGTAAAATAGCGAGTTATCAACCCAGAATAAACATAACCCGATAGAGAATCAATCCCCGTCTGTGCATTAAGTGTATTTCTCCTTTATCTTCTTTTGGTTGTGACTGGAGACTAAGCTTAGTCTTTATTTTGCTTGCTAAACACTTCTGTATTTGGCGAGTTTCCACTTTTCCCAGTGTCTTGGGAAGACTAACGCGATTAGGTGTCATGCTACTTAAACAAGTAGAATTCCTTGAGTAATATAAGCTGATTGGAGAAAGAGCCTCTGTTTGTGTATTAAGTTTTCTTCTTCCTCTTTGGTAGTTACTGGACAATACACCAGGGAATAGTCTTCCAAAGGAGATTAGCTTATATTGAGACAAGGCATCCTGGAGATAATTTATTATCATATACTGGACACTGATTTGGCTTCTTGAGATTGAGAAAGGGACCAATATGAAGAACGATGGGTCGTGACTAGTTTTCACTTTTTTTTATTATTATTATTATTATTATTGGATTAGGCGAGACGGACTACATGGCTGGTTTTTTTTTTAATTTTTTATGTTTTTTCACAATTTTCACATGTGAAACGGTGTAACCTTTGCTGAAACTAGGATGTTTGTTTATTTCTCATTTCTCAGTCTTTTCCGAAGGTTGCTGAACGGACAAGCTTTTTTTTTTTTTTTTTTTTTTTTTTTTTTTTTTTTTTTTTTTTTTTTCTAACACCTTGAGTAACACCGGGGATGTTTAGGTTCTAAAAAAGCTAGTTTTGGAAAAAAAATGGCATTGTAGATACTTGTGCGAATTAAAATTTTATTTTTTTTAAGACGCGGTAGTTTTAATTCACTTGCAATGCCCAGTTAAAAAAAAACTCTCCCAATTTTCTGGTTACTTCCAACTATACCCTTTTTTGTCCAGTCCTTATTTAAAAGTTATTTGATATAGCGATTAATATATATTAATCAGTTACGAAGTTTATTAATATAGATGGACTATACATGTTGTCCTTTTTCTTGTGACCTTTCCAGAAAGAGAGGGAGGGAGACAAAGACACGGACAGAGGGGAGGGTGTTAAGGCAAATTTTGTTTTAAGCATAATTTAGCTAACTGCTCATCATATTGACTTACAGATCTAATTCCTTTCCGTCCTTGAAGGCTGTATTCTGCTCTACTAGAGATTCTCAAACTTGTTTTTCTCATAGACCACTTTCAAAATTTTGCTGGTTCCGATGGACTCCTTAATGCAAAGCTTCTACCATATTCCCAAAACTCAACAGAAATGTGAAGATAAGATTTATTATCGCATTTTTTTTTTTTTTTTTTTTTTTTTTTGCGGATGAGTTCAAGCCACAGATTAACAGTGTTAAAAAAAGATAGTGATAATTGATTGGCTAATTAATTAGTATATTATGTTGTGAGTGAATGTCAAAAAGTAAGGTTGGCCCGTTAAAAAAGGAATTCCTTCCAACTTGTCTTGTTTTTACATCTGCTCGTAGCACGATAAACAAATGAATTCTTACTTATCTTATTTAGGAAATACCCTTTTCGGTGCAGTAAAATGAAAAAAAAATTATTTTCTTGTGTTATGTTTATTAAATAGTTAATTATTACACGAATTTGTATGGCACTTTTTATTACACTGTAGCCTAATATGATAATATTCGCAGTGTAATTGTGCTATGTACGAGAATAACACTGCTGCGGTTAAGGTAGGAAATGAGGTCAGCAGCTGGTTTTATATTAAATCAGGAGTTAAGCAGGGTTGTGTTCTATCCCCCTTTATATGGATTATTTTGATAGATTTTGTCTTAAGGAGCACAGGAAAGGCAATGGGAGACCACTGAATCGAATGGAGAGGACAAAGTCTCCTGGACTTAGATTATGCTGATGATTTAAGCATCCTAGATGAAAGTGTGAGCAAAATGAATGAAGTTTTATAGGTTTTGCGGGTTCAAGGTGCTAGAATAGGTTTGAAAATTAATGTTAAAAAGACTAAGTCACTAAGGCTAGGAATAAGTGAAGATGAAAAGGTGAAGTTGGGTAATGAAAAGATTGATCAGGTGGACAGCTTCACTTACCTTGGTTGTATTATTAGTAAAGATGGTTGGAGCAGTGAAGATGTCAAAAGTAGAATAGCCCAGGCTCAGGGTGTTTTTTCACAGTTAAAAAAAGTTTGGAAGAATAGGAAGATAAGTCTGCAAACCAAGATAAGAATATTAGAAGCTACAGTGATGACAGTGGTCAAATATAGCTCTGAAGCATGGGTGCTCCGAAAAGCGGATGAAGATTTGCTAGATGTTTTCCAGAGAAATTGCTTAAGGATTGTTCTGGGTACCCGGTAACTGACCGTATGTCAAACAATAGGCTATACGAAAAATGTGGTTCAATACCGCTGTCTAGAAAGGTTGAGATGGCTAGGGCACGTTGTGCGGATGAAGGATGACAGATTGCCGAAGATTGTTCTTTTCGGCCAACCGTCTAGGGCTAAACGGAAAGCAGGTCGTCCTCGTCTGGGTTGGGAGGACGTCATAAACAAAGATTTAAAGGAAATGGGAACTTCATGGGCGGGCGTAAAAAGGGAGGCTTTGAATAGATTGGGATGGAGGAGGAGCATGCGTAGCTGTGTTGGCCTCTGGTGGCTAGTTGCTGCGGTGAGTTGTTAGTAGTAGTAGTAGTAGTAATTGTAATTAAACATCATTAACGTAACTTGACTTATGCAATGACAATTCTAAAATAATCATAATTTCAATGGGAGTGGGGAGAATGTTCTTGATAGATTGACAGCAAATTATCAACGTTTGGCTTTAGTTTTATTAATAATGGCCATAAATCTCCCATTCTATAATATTCAATCTGGTTTTTTTTTTCTTTTGAAAGTTTGTATTTTGTTTTCTTTTTTGTCTTTTGGATATTTTTTCCTGCAGCCAGAACCTTTTGATACCTTTTTAATATCACTTCAGCTCTTCACTATTGCTAAGCTGGAGCAGATTCTCTTGTTGTATCACGATCTCCACTTTATTTCATCAAATAGATTGATGATCCATGGTGGTATGTCTGTCATCGGAATACCTTCAAATCCAATTTTAAAGTCATCATACAACGCAAATAAATATTGAACCTATGTCTGAATATCCTCATTAAGGCATTCTACCTGTGACAAGTTTGAAAACTGGAAAAATTCGCGCTGACTAATAATTTTGCTTCACAATTTTCCATTTTCCAGGAAAAGCTAACATTGCACTCTTTGTTTTTTAACTGAGGCTGCCCCCTTGTAAGTTAATACCATTAAATTTTCTGAACAAGTATGTCAAATACGCTATGTCTGCTTCTAAATTGATCTGATTTTCTTTATATTTGGGTTGTTACTCTCCAAAAACTCTAAAACTTATTTGAAAATTGGGTAAAATATTTTTAAACGTGCACTTTTTGAGAACCAGCGTACTTCAAGGGCGATTGTTGGAAGTCTTCATAGTTTTTACCGCACAATTGCGTTAATAAACGTGTGTTAAATGTTTCTTATTAATTGCTTCTTATTTTGTTGACTGCAGTAACCACTATTTGAAGTGATTGGTACAATCTGCCACTCAAATTGTTCGCTAATAGGTGTTTTCGGTGGATGACAATGAGTTATGGTCACCGTTTTTACGAGTAAAAGTCACTGAGCTTCTTGAAAATCAGGTCCCCCCCTCTTGCATACAAGTCCAGTCGACATTGTCCGTCATGAGTCAAACCAAAAATCTCAATCATCCCTTAGTTCTATGGCTATCTACCTAAGTTTTACCCTAGGATGAATGGATGGATGATATCCAATATCTAACAACAAGTGAAAATGACATCATTTTTTATACAATCCTGAAAAAGGCTTATGCCAGGTTTGCCTCTCACTCAGAAGGGTCTACTTGATTTTGATTCAAAAATCAATGGACTCGGTCGAGAAATCATAAAAATAGCACAACAACCAAAACACTGGCTAGACAATGCCAGAAACAACAATATCAGAAAGGCAAAGCCATTCATTAGTCAAAAAAAGAAAAAAAAAGCGTCAAATGAAAGAAATTTAAAAAGGTAAAACTAAAACATAACTAAAAAAGAGTGAGATAAAAAATAGCGTTAAAAAGTTATAAAAGAGAACATATAAACAGGGGGGAGGGAACAAAAGAACAGAAAGGACAGAAACTTGGGCATCCCCAGTACTCCAAAAAAACAAAAAAAAACTAGTGGTTTATTTGATCAGAAGGGGTTTTTTCATACCTGGAGGTTAAGCAACGGATGGGGGGCAAGATAGGGACGGGTTCAGAAACAGTACGTGGCAGGCGGTGTCTGGATGGGGAGTGTCTTTTGGGTCAAATGTTTTTCATGTGAGGGTTTATTATTACATTTTTTTTTGCAAAACGAAAGCACAGCGTTCCTCTCCTGTGCTCAAAAGTTTCCAGTATGGCCTTTTTTTTTTTAGAAGGAGTGAATATGGTACCATAGCTTCTTTAAAACTATACTTAGAGCTCTTTTTTGAAAAAATTCAATTTTTTCTGATTCATTACGGAAGATGCCAGGATGCCAAACTGGACAAGCATATTCAAGATGCGGTCGGACAAAGGAAGTATAGATCCTTAAAGAATGGGATGAGGGGACGTTAAATTTATTCAAGAACTTAAGGAGAGACATGGACGCATAAGTTCTATGGACAATATCTTTCACATGGATATCCCACTTTAAATTAGAGGAAATTGTAACACCAAGTAATTTAAAGGAAGACACAGAAATATCTAGGGGATAGGATTGAAGAAAAGAGGTGAGATTTTAAGGAAACAAACTGGCATTATCATAGATTTAGAGGGGTTTACTCTCATGTCTAACTCCGCAGCGTCATCTGCCATGTCACTGAGAATACTCATAGGGTTACTTACTAAGTTTCGGTAGCAGCTTTCAACAGCCATTAGGTCATCCACAAATTTCCCTGTCGGGAAATTGCTTAGTGATGCTATTTATCATGACAGAAAAAAGGAGGGGACCTAGGAGAGTACCTTGGGGTACTCCATTGTGTACAGGGAGGGGCTGAAATAAGGATTCTGATATTTGGCCACCTGTGATCTATTTGATAAAATGGAGGCAAGCAATTTAACCAGGAAAGAATCAATATTGAAATCAGTTACATGTTTCTCAACTAAAATATTGTGGTTAACAAGGTCAAATACTTTTTGAAGGTCAATGGAAATTAAATTTAGCCAGCAATTAGGTTTTTCGAGAATGTACCCAATTCAGTCAATAAGAAAAACAAGGTAATGGGAACTAGAGGTGGATTTGATGTTCCCAAATTGTCTCAGTTTAGTAAGAGGTAGGATTTTCTCCTTTAGCAAATCTGCGAGGAATCCTTCATATAGTCTAGAGAAAATAGGAGTGATTGAAATAGGACAAACACCTTTAAAACCAGGTTTTCCGTCTTTCTTTTTCAAGGGGGTTATGAAACTCCGTTTCCAAATTTGTGGATATTGGCCAGACTCAGTAATCTCATTGAAAATAACAGACAAGGGCTTTAAGAGAAAGTCACTGAAAGCACTATTAAGAGGAAACGGGATATCTAAAGAGCAGACACTTGTTTTTCTTAGTTTCCCAATTCTTCTTTCGATCTCAGACGGAGATATGGAGGGAAAATAGGTGAGACAACATCAGTAGGTAATTGATAAGACAATGCTGGAAGGCTCTGGACGATGAAAGCAAGAAACCTGTTAAGATTATTAGCATTAACTTCTGGGGATTCCGGTAGGTTGAAGTCAAGCTGGCCTAGACTCCTACCACACAACTTTTTTACCTCGGAATGCCAATTTTTTGGTTTATTTGTAAACAATTCTTTGACCTTATTCTTGTAGTAGCATCGGGAAGATTTACGTATTTCCGTTTTAATAGCTTTTCTTAGTTTATTAGCTTCATCCAGTTTACCATTTCTGAAAAGATTCAATTTTTTCCTAATTAGCGCTTTTATGGGCTGGTTAATGCATGGTTTGTCATTGGAGCACTTTTTAAATCTTTTCGCTGGGAAAGAAATTAGGATACGAATTTTACTATAAGTGAGAAACTAAGGAAAAGTAAAATGAAAAGGAAAAGGACAAAGAAAAGTAAAATAAGGCCAGCTTTTGCCAACACAGCGCGCTAGGGAGAGAGACTACCTTGGATCTTTACTCGAATTAAATTAAAGAAACAATCTTTTTTAACTGAAAGTAAGGAGCGATATCAAAACTTGAAACGAACAGAAATTATTCTGTACATAAAAGGGGCTAACCCCTCCTCAACGCCTCGCCCTTTGCGCTAAAGTATTGTATTGTTTGAAAAAATAGAGTTGTGATAAAGATTCAAGCTTTAGCGTAAAGAGCGAGGCATTGAGGAGGGAACATCCCCTTTCATATACAGAATAATTTCTGTTCTTTTTAAGTTTTAATGTCGCTCCTTACTTTCAGTTTAAAAAAAACTTGTTTTTTTTTATTTAATTCCTGAACGTTTTTGAATTAATGAAGGTTTTGATTTTGGCTCACCGTACATGAATAATTAAAACGAAATTTATATTATTTTTTTTTTTTTTTTTTTTTGGTTAAATGGCTTTCTCGAAAGTTGTTTAATTTTATTTACGAACATTTTTCTTAGTAATAGATATACGTAACTTACAAGTTAACTTACGTAACGAACTTCTATATTCATATATTTATAATACGTATATTAGGGGGTTCGCCCCCTAGTCAAGACCTTGCTCTTTAAGCTAAAGTTCGAGTTTTGTTCCAATTCTTTAAAAATTACCCCTTAATCACAAAGGTCGTTAATTAGAATAAATAGATCTTACGAAAGTATTAAAAAAACTTTAGCGTAAAGAGTGAGGTATTGACTAGGGGGCGAACCCAATCATATACATAATAATTTCTGTTCGTTCTAATTCTGTTTTTTTAGAGTTTTGGTTACTATTGAGCCGTGTCGTTCCTTTCTTACAGTTCGTTACCACGAACTATTTGTTTGGTCAATCATGAAGATTGCGATTGCTCAATTCACCAATTTATGCACGGGAAGCGTTGTAAGGCTGTATTCATGCGTTATTATGTTTTATCGATCGGCGCTTGTGACTACAGTTTGGCGCGGGCTTTAAGCGTTTTTCTTTAAGCGTGTTTGAAAAATATTGCACAGTAATAATTGTGGCTCGCTTTCAATTTCACGTCAATGATCGCTATTCCAGTGCCTCCATTTGTGTAATAGAGGCCGATTGAAAAGAATTATCTTCCTTATTTCTATTTGTTTATGAAGTTCAAAAATCTTCGTCTGCTTCTTTAGATTATAAAATACACCGGAGAATACACCGAATAATAGTCTCTGAAGGAGATTAATTTGTATTGAGACAAAACTTCCCAAAGATGAGTTATTGTTATACACTGCACAGAGATTTGTCTTTAGAAAGGGATATTTACTGGAAAGATATAATTTAAGGATGAAGACAATTTGTCATTGTGAGAATTTATGCTACTTGTAGAGAGCTTCAAGTGGGACCGTCCAACGGATGTGTTCTCTTACTTGCGTTACTTGTCTTCATGCTTCGTTAAGTCTTGGTTTGCTTATACAAACTTATAAACTGTTGATAGTTTTGCCTAAGATTTGCTTCTGGGAAAAGCTTAAATAAACATGTACAGGGAAACGTTTCGAGATATTAGTTAGATTCGAGGAAAAGGGGGCTCTAACTAGTTTTGTATGGTAATGCCCACAGTGTTGAATTCTCCTTGGTGGAAGGTTACTGGGTTAAATTGCTCCTTTTTTTCTCAGTTTTAATTTCAAGAAGGAAACCGTAGGCATTCTTTGAACTAAGAATGTTAAAAACAATTGTAACTGAATCAAGGAGGCACACTTGTGCCTCTATAAAGAGGCGACCCACCACAATGTTAAGCGATTTCCGAGTCCTAGCGGTCGCAGAGAGACAGCGGTGATCGCATTTTGTAGCCCAAGCTCCGACTAAGAAACGTGCAAAATTTCGCCCCCCCCTCCGACTTTATCTTCATGGGTAAAAGTGGGCCGGAAGTTTTGACCCTCCGACCACAGCCCCACTTTAACGCCTCGCTCTTTACGCTAAAGTTTTTATTGTTTAAAAAAAAAGAGTTGTGAGGAAGTCAAACTTTAGCTTAAAGAGCGAGGTGTTGAGGAGGGCACAGCCCCTTTCATATACGGAAGCGGGGGTTTGGGGGCGGCAGCCCCCCAACTGCACCTCCTAATCCCTGTACGTTTTAAGGTTCGAACTTGTGACTCAGCCTCTTTAACTCTTTAGAAAACGTAGTTTTTTTCAAATAATTCTCTACAAGGCTTCAAGACCTAATTGAACGAAACAAATATGAAGAAGTCCGTTTTCTATTAATATCTTAATGCCTTGAAGGATCAAACAAGAGCTTTCTTTTTCAATATTAGCTTATTACTTTTTATAAAGTTTTTGTTTTATAGCAATAGTTTATAGCAAAAGATTTAGGTGCTTGATTAACAAGTTTGGTACTTATCCGTTATAGTGCCGACACTCAGTAAGTGAAGTCAGGATAATCCTAATGAAATATACCTAAGTTTGATGATATATAATACTTTGGAAAAAAATTCGGCTATATATTTGCATATTAGAGGATTGGGGATAAAGTAAAGCGGTTCTGCATCCAAAATGTGTTATGTACAAGCAGAGTGTCAGTTTGTTGTTGATAGTTCGAACCTCTTCACATGTTCCACCGAAAAGTTTCAACGGGAAGAGCCCCTTGTGCATGAGCTCTATACGGAGCTGAATCATCTGGTCTTGACACCGGCTGGATGAATTTTAAAGTCAAATATGACCAAAGAATCTAGGCTCTTTGCGATATGGTCCTGGCAATTAGGGGGGCGGGTCCTTCTTAGAGAATTTTTAGATATGTTTTTTTAGGGAATGATATAAACTTGCTCAAAACATAGGAAAATAGTCCTTCTTAAAGAATTTTTAGAGATTTTTCTCAGAGAATAATATAAACTTCCTCAATTCATAGGAATTCATAGTCACTCTTACGTGTACCTGGATGTTATAGTTTTATAAATTTTCGTTTTGTTTGGTCCTTACCAAGTTTTCTTCTAGGATGTTTATTGTTATTGATGTATTTTTATTCGAATGAATTGAATTAATGATTGTTTCATACTTCAAATATTATTTTTGTCAGTATTCAATCCGACAATAACTTTATCATGAACAAACACTTGTTGAAATGTTTCATCTTTATCTTTTAAAATAAGATATGTGTTTATCCTTCCAATGTACAAGTAATACTGTTAGAAAACGTACAATAAACTAGTTATTGTTGATGACCAACAATAGATTACCACGGAGATACCCGTGTACAAAATCCTGGAATCAGCGGGACTCGGAACGGAATGGATGGAATTGTAACTATGGAATCGGGGACAGAAGTGGGGGATAAATTTATTCTACATTTTGTGTTAATAAGAAAAAGGCTTATTGAAAAAGATGTTTGAAATTATATGTCCTTTCTAACAATAAAGGGGACTGTTTTACAAAATAACTGGAAATAAGGAGAAGGGGCGTGACAATTTCAAGGAACATCACAATTTAACAGTGAAACAGCGAGTTCCCGCTGTTCAAATAAAAACAATGGTCAATTTTAATTTATAAACTTATTTTTGCGGGGAAAAAATTGGAAATGCCTTAGGTGTGATAATGTGCGCCAGAGGGTGCCATCAGGCATGTACATTATGCCACGCTAGTCTCAATTGCCAGGAGTTATCAAAGAAACGCTACTGGGGATTTTTCATGAAGTTTAAACGATCAATTCTAGTGTAAACGGATGTTTTTGCAGGAAAATGTCTGAAAAATACCTTGTGTGCGGTAATGCACGCTAGAGGGTGCCGTGTGCCATATTTTTGTGGGAAAAGAATGGAAATGTCTTAGGTGTGAGAATGTGCGCCAGAGGGTGCCGTGTGGCATATTTTTGTGGGAAAGGGCTTGAAAATCCTTTAGGGTGTAATAGGGGGCGGTGTACCAGCCGTAGTTTGCCACGGTGTCGTGGATTGCCATCGGAGCATTACATAGGGGATGGCTTTAGAAAATAAGAATCAATTGATTTAAAGCATGACTATTTTGTCACGAAAATATCTGAAAATGTCTTAGGAATAACTAGGGGTGCCAGAGGTGTGCCAGCCAAAGATTACCACGGAGGCAATCGTGTTCAAAATATTGGAATCCGCGGAACGGGGAGCGGAATTGGTGGAATCGGAACTGTGGAATTGAGAGCAGAAGAGGGGGGGGGTCCGGAACTGATGCAACCGGAGCCGGATTTGGAACTTGGATTGGAGTGGGCTTGGTGGAAACTGGATCGAAACAGTGTGGAAGCCAGCAGAATCGGAGGTGGAACCGTTATAACCGGGTATCACTTTATTTAAAAAGAAATGTCTGAAAAATGTTTCAGGAATGTTGAGGGGTGCCATAGTGTGCCAGAGGGCCAATCATAGTGCGGCACGGTGGCTTGAATTGATATGGTGTATTGTATTAAGGGCGGCTTGCAAATGCACGAGCCAATGGATTTAAAGCATATTTTTAACAAGAAAATATCTGGAAAATGTCATAGAAATGATGAGGGGTTCCATGAACCAGTGCAAAAACATGAACCAATGGATTTAAAGCATGTTTTTATCAATAAAATATATATAAAAAATGCTTTAGGAATGATAATATGTATCACAGGAATATAACGGTCCAGCCACATGCTGCCATGGTGGCATGAATTGACATGGTGTATCACTGTGGGGTGGCTCGAGAAAACACGAATCAATGGATTTAAAGCACGATTTTTATCATGAAAATGTCTGAAAATGCCTTAGGAATGATAATATGTATCACGAGTATATCACGGACTAGCCACATATTGTCACAGAAGCGTGAATATGCATAGTATTGGCTCAAAGAAACGTGACGTTTTCAATAAAGTTTCTCAGAAGTAATTGAATGCAATAAAGTCTCTTTTTTCTTTGTTATCGTGTTTCATTTACTAGCGAGAGAACGTATTGTGAAGTTGACATTTTTTTCTTATTATTACTATAGTAAGTAATGAGGCTTCTACTGCATAAAGCGTAATACTTGAGGCTCATTCAAAACGTGATTTTGTAATACCAAGATTTAAATTAATACAATTTAGCATGCAGGTGCGTCTAATAGAGCAATAGAAACGAGGCATTTTCATTAAAACCTCTCAGAAATGTCTCTTAACATGGCTTAAATTTACCTCTATTAACAACACTCCCCCTCCCCCTAGAATTGGTTTCTAGGGCGGACCAGCCATGTATTGCCACGGTGGTGTGAATTGCCACGGGAGGGCATCACGTTGGGGTTCGACTTTCGAAAACACGAACCCATGGATTTAAAGCATAATTTTTATCAAGAAAATATAAAAAATGACCTAGAAATGGTAATATGTGTCACAGGGATGTCACGGGTCAGCCACATATTACCACAGTGGCTTGAATTGCCATGGGGGGCATCACGTTGGGGATGGCTTTCAAAATCACGAATCAATGGATTTAAAGCATTATTTTTATCAAGAAAATGTCTGAATGTCATATGAAGGATAATATGCATCACGGGTACGTCACAGACCAACGACATATTGTCACAGTGGCGTGAATATGAATAGTCTTAACACAAAGAAACTTGGTACTTTCATTAAAACCTATCAGAAATAACCGAAAGCCAAGTGTCTCTTTTTTCTTCTTTTGTGTGTTTCATTTACTAGCGAGAAGACGTATTGTGAAGTTGACATTGTTTTCTTATTATTGCTTATTATTATTGCTTATTATTATTATTATTATTATTATTATTGCTTATTATTATTTCTTATTATTGCTATTGTTTTTAA
Organism: Artemia sp. Kazakhstan ARC1039; assembly: GCA_029168905.1. Taxonomy (NCBI): domain Eukaryota; kingdom Metazoa; phylum Arthropoda; class Branchiopoda; order Anostraca; family Artemiidae; genus Artemia; species Artemia sp. Kazakhstan ARC1039. The sequence continues at coordinate 8,059 of JAQQPU010008432.1, read as the reverse complement.
GGAGGCTTTTGCCGCATAAAGCGCAATACTTAAGGCTCATTCAAAAATGTGATTTTGCTAATTCTGAGATTTAAATTAATTAATACAATGTAGCATGCAGATAGAGCAAATAGAGCAATAATAGAGCAATCGAAACGTCTAATAGAGCAATAGAACGAGGCATTTTCACTAAACCACTCAGAAATATCTCTAGAGTTGGTTGCTAGGGCTTCCACCTTTCTCTAATTTACGCTTTTTTTTATTGCATTTTATCCTGTATCAGTTTTTTTCACGTTTTGTTTTTCCGTTTGTTGAGTTTTAAGTGCTTTTTTCTGTGGTTTCATGATTTTATAATTTTTTTATTGCTAAAACTTTTATGTGCAATAAAAAGTCTCTGTCTTACAAAGCAATGTTCAGGACACGTTAAAAAGTTAATAACATTTCAATCTGCAGGTTAAAGTCAAATGTAACCAAATTCTCTAAGAAGGACTATTTTCCTATGTTTTTAGCAAGTTTATATCATTCTCTAATAAAACATCTCTAAAAATTCTCTAAGAAGGACCCTTCAAAAAGCCGGGACCCTTTCGCCAAGAAATGAAGAATCGTCTTGCCAGGGTCTTTTCAGAGTACATTGATCCTCAGCAATGCCTTCGTTAAAACTCTTCGCTATTTTGGTCCAGGTGTTTAGCGCACAGTACCATCGGGAGAAATCTCTTTCGAATCCTAAAACGGACAAAAATCTTTGGATTATATAGTTCCTTGAGAAAAAAATCTTCAAGTAAACGTCTCGAAGAAAAAAAGGAAAGAAAAATCTTGAACAAATGAAACATATCTTAAAATATTACGTAACACTCACGTGTGTGCCGTCCTCAGTTATGACAGGACATTCCCCGCTTGACTGGTGGGCTCTGACCTCCAAAAAGTTATGCAAGAATGTGTCGTCCTTAACATAGGTAAACAATCTCCTATTATGCAACATACAGGTGTACTTACGTAACATCCCACGTGTGCATCGCCATTACATAACACCCCACGTGCGTGCCGTCCTTAGTTGCAACCGGGACTTCCACGCTTAACTGGCGGAATCTAGCAAGTCCCATTAATTAACATCCAAAGAAGTCATTTGCATAAGTAAACAAGCCCCTATCATAAGCAGCGCAATAGCGCTGCCTAAGTAAAGAACGATGTTGGCACAATGTTTTTTTTTTTTTTTTTTTAGACCAGGGCACTTAGTATTGAAGGAGTTGTCGTAGAAACTTCGAAAAGAGCTCATTTGATTGGAAATTGGAAGGGCTTTTGCCCTTTTTAATAGTCAAGACTGATTGAAAGGCAACTAACACCCCTTCCACGCCCACCATTTCCTCAAACACATCCAATCAAAGTTTTGAGATAGCCATTTCTTTTCAAAGTAGTTGAAAGTTCTGGAAGTTATGGCGTTTTAAGTTATGACCTGGGGGCATATATAGTTCTTATGGAAGGGATGCTCGTATAAACTACAAAGAGGGCTCATTTGATTAGAAATTGAAAGCTCTAGTTCACTTTTTAAGAGTCATAAGAGATTGGAGGGCACCTATCCCCCTCCTCTGTACGTCCTTTTATTCTCAAACCCATCTGATAAGAATATTGAGATAGCCATTTTTTTAAATAGTTCAAAGACTATATAAAAAAAACTCCCGGGTCGACACAAGCCCCCCGGGGCCCGAAGGCAGGCGCTGTAAGTTATGGCCTGGGGGAATATATGGTTTTTATGGAAGGGAGGCTCGTAAAAACTAAGCTTTTTTTAGAAAGCTGTGTCAAATTGGGCTCATTCAATTGGAAATTCAAAGGGCTATTGCCCTTTTTAATAGTCAAAAGTGATTGGAGAGCAACTGACCCCCCCCCTCTCATACCCATCATTTCCCAAAAGACATCCAATCAATATTTTGAGATAGCCATTTTGTTTAACGTAGTTGAAAGTTCTGGAAATTAGATCATTGAGGATGACATCCCCCCACAATCCTCTGGGCAAGGGCTGTGAGTTATGCCCATGGGGCATATAAGATTTTTATAGAAAGTGTTGTCGTAAAAACTTCAAAAAGGGCTCATTCGATTGGAAATTGAAAGGGCTAGTACCCTTTTTAATAGTTGAAAGTGATTGGAGGGCAACTAACCTCCTCTCACGCCCACCATTTCCCCATACACATGGAATCAAAATTTTGAGATATCCCTTTGTTCAACTTAATTGAAAGTTCTGGAAATTAGGTCTTTTAGCATGGCAAACCCCCACACCCCTCTATATTATTTACAATATAATTATTACTTTACTGAAAAAAAATTCTTTTAAATTTTTTCATTTTTATAACTTTGAGAAATCAAAAATTAATTGAGATTTTAAGGGATAAATACCAGCGTATGTATATTAAACGGACAATGCACATTTTTTTTCAGTAAATCCATTTAAATTTTTTTCAATAAGTACAAATTATATTCTGGCTTTTAGAAAGCATAGGGTTTTAGAACTCTACTCATATTAATTTCGGCTCGTTTTGAGTTTGACTCGTATTTATTTTAATTTCTGTTTGTTTTGGGTTTCATTTATTTACTGATACTGATTTCTGGTAGTTGTATGCTTTGTAGATTATTTGATTCTATTTTGTTCATTTTTGGTTTAATAGAGTTCTTTACTTTTTTTGAAAAACTTATTTTTTGGAAAATGTTTTTTAATTAATTATGTAACAATCTGGTTTACTATACCATTATAGGTGCACTATAGTCAAACAGTTCGTGGTAAACGAACTAGCAACCCGGCTCAATAGTAACCAAAATTCTAAAAACGGAATTTTGATACCAAGTTACGCGCCTGAGAAAATTTGCCTGATTTTCGAATAAAGAGGGAAACACCCCCTTAAAAGTCATAGAACTTTGATGAAAATCACACCATCAAATTTAGCGTATCAGAGAACCCTACTGAATAAGTTTCAAGCTCCTATCTGTAAAAATGTGGAATTTTGTATTTTTTGGCAGAAGAAAGATCACGGATGCGTTTTTAATTTTTTTTTTTCAGGGTTGATTATATTAACCCAGTGGTCTTAGAATATCGCGGGAGGGCTCATTTGAACGGGAATTAAAATTTCTAGTGCTCTGTTTTAATGACCATAAAAAATGGAGGGCAACTAGGCCCTCTCCCACACTCATTTTTTCCCCAAAGTTACCCGATCAAAATTATAAGATAGACATTTTGTTCAGGATGCTCGAAAAATATAATAACTATGTCTTTGAGGATGACTTAATCCCCCCCAGTCCCAGGGGGAAGGGCTGCAAGTTATGAACTTTGCCCAATGTTTTCATATAGTATTGGTTATTGGGACAGTATACAGATGTTTTCAGCGGGGATTTTTCTGGGTAGTGGGGGGGGGGACGGGGTTACGTGGGAAGATATTTCCATTGGGGAAGGGACATTGCTATGAAGGAGGCACCGGATTTCCCAACATTATTAAAAAAAGGTCAGTAATTAAATAAAAAAAAACAAGTTTTTTAACTGAAAGTAAGGAGCAACATCAAGACTTAAAACGAACAGAAATTATTACGTATATGAATGGGTTCACCCCCTAGTCAATACCTCGCTCTTTGCGCTAAAGTTTTTTTTAGAACTTTCATAAGAGTTATTTATTCTAATTAACGGCCTTTCTGAATAAGGGGTCATTTTAAAGAATTGGAAAAAATTCGAACTTTAGCGTAAAGAGCGATGTATTGACTAGGGGACGAACCCCCTAATATATCTATTAAAACATATGAATATAGAAGTTCGTTGCGTAAACTAATTCGTAAGTTTCGTATATTTAATATTAATTTACGGTGAGCCAAAATCAAAACCTGCATTAATTCAAAAACGTTCTGAAATTAAATTTAAAAAAACAAGTTTTTTTCTTAACTGAAAGTAAGGAGCGACATTAAAACTTAAAACGATCAGAAATTATTCTGTATATGAAAGGAGCTGTCCCCTCCTCAACGCCTCGCTCTTGACGCTAAAGTTTGACTCTTTCTCACAGCTCTATTTTTTAAAACAATAAAAAACACAGTAACATATTAAATTTCAATAACGCAATAATACAATAAAATTCAGTGATATGAGTATTTGAAATTGGAACACACTCCTTTATCGTCGTATAAAAAAAATCAGCTGTTTCGTTGAAGTGGCGAACTTATTTAGACGGAGGTTTGAAAGGAAACTTAGCAACACATTGTTAGATTCTATAACCGTATTTATTGGCGATGCCTTTTGCCTAGGATTCACCGGAGAGTATATTATTTAAAACCAACATGTACACAAGGAAACACTCGGAGAATTAGTCAAACAAGGCATGTTATAGCTAGTTTCATTTGTGGATACTGGCAAAATTGAATTCTCCTAACCAACGGTACCTGGGAGTGAAATGCCGTAGGTGGTAAGGTCAAGACGAAAAAAGATTAAATTTTCGTTGTCATCAGAAAAGACTATAAATAAAAGTACTGAGATGGGATATGCCATGTATTACACTGGTAAGTCACGACTGCCACCAATATTCGTGTGGTAAGGTACGGGTGTCACCACTTATTGGTCCAAAAATGGTGCTACACCACTTACTGGAGGGGAAAGCCCCTGATGGCGCCAAATATTATAATGGGATGTCCGCGCTTACCACAACGGTTCTGTAAATATAGGGTATGTTAGTACCCAATTTACAATATACCCTGCCCCAGGGTATGGTAACGTGATCGAACGTCAAATGGCCCAAAAATGGCCAAATATAGTCTACACAGCTGTATAAAATAGCTTACTTGTAATCTTCCAAAAGGTCACTTGACAAAAACATATATATCAATTCTGAAAGAACAGACTCCCCAAACGGGGTCTCAATGTAGACTAACTAATAAAACATTGGTTCTGTGCAACAAACTTTGCATAGGGGTGGACCTTCGCTTAGACCTGGCCAATCCTCTAAATCAACATCCAAATCCATTCTACTTTTGCGTAATTTTGTCTTTCAATGGCCCAGGCCCGGAAGACCAAAATAGAATTTCACTTCAATGCTTACTTATTGCGAAAGAATCTATCTTAGCAACCAGAGTTCAACTTATGATTGAAAATTATCTTGTAGGCAAATATAATTACAGAAAAGAAAGTAGGTCATTTATCTGAAAAGAAAAGAAACAAGGGGTGGAACCCCAACACCATGGTTTTCTGAAAAAGGATCCTGTCTTTGCTTTCTAATTTTTTTTTCCGACGGATCTGAAACTTTCAGTGAGTACTCGAAGAAATATAGTAGTTTATCGTGGATTAAATATGCTCCTTTTTCTTAATTCTCAACACCCTTTTGGCAACCTCTGAGCTATGCCCATTGTGTTTGTTTTTTATTTAATTCGAAGCCCCCTCATCATTTCATAAAAGTTTCACTTAATGTGCTTAGACTTTTTCGAGACCCAAGATCAAACACACCTTTTCGAATAACAAAACTCATGTGTAAACATCGGGTAACTTGTATCACTTCCAGCCCTTGCCCCAAGGGCCGTGATGGAGCATGTCATCCCCGGAGGCATAGCTAGTGAACGTTTCAACCGTTTAGAATAAATTGCTATCTCGAATTTTAATCAGATGTCTGAACAAAGGTCAGTTAAAAGAGGTATAAGATGGGGATTTTATCAAACCATCGGTTTGATAAAATCACCTATGGGGAAAACAGGCAAAAGAAAATAACAATAATACATAAGAAAATGAAAAGTACATAGAGGAACGTTGTTGTGCAGTCTTTGATAAAGTCCCAAAATTATCAACTTAAGAGAACTATCAACCACTGCGCTAGGAGATCTTAACGCGAGTAACCCCAAGAACTTTATTGAAAATATTTCAGGTCGACGGGAGTATGATCTTGAGTTTTATTATAGCTCATATCTTCCAGTCAGAGCTTTTCTTTATAATTTTGGTACATTTCTGCCATTAGTATCTTTAAAGCTAATTTCCTGAATATAGTGCTAATCTGGGCTGGATAGCTATACTTTAGTTGAATTCGATTAGCAACACATGGGGTAGTGACTCTGCTAGCAGAACACGCACTGCTGTTTCACAACCGATGGAGTTTCTCAGGGTATAGGAACCCAGCCTACTGATTTCCATTGTCTTAGGTAATTTCTGGCATTGTCTCTAGGTCTTTAGAAGGGGCAGCACCACTTTTGTTGAGAATGAGACTACATACATAATTTCGGAGACCACACTGCCTTTCCATGAGACTACAGTTCTGGACCACTCCTCCTGTTATATATGTATTGTCTGTTTCTGTAGAGATAAACCTTTGCTGGGATAACCATTAGGTAGAGCGTCTCTATCGGTGAACAACAAACAAAGAAGAGACACTGAGGTCAAATAAACTACTGATCACTGGCACCAAATCACGAGTACTTTGGGGGGGAGGGGCAGAATGTATTTTTAAAAATTTAGGGAGGACATTTTTTTTAATGAAAATACCAGATTGTTTCGGAATCTAAGAGAGATGGCCATAGCATCAAGAGAGGAGGGAGCAAAAGCCCAAGCTCCCCAACTCCGCACCCCCATTGGCACCATTGCTTCTAGTTGACGATTTTTTTTTACCTGGTAACGAACACTTCATGTGGAACTTTTCACGGTTAACCTACTACGATTTGCAGGGTTTTAAGTCAAAGTTGGGCAGATTCCTTCGTTTTCTGAAGTCGATTAAGCCAACTAAGATGGTGATCAGTCGGAGCGACTTGACTTGAGTAATATGCAGCGCAGTTTGGCTCCTCTACAAGGATTTACGTTCCTCCGGTAAGACGATGATCGATCTATCCCTTTCGTATGCATAAGTGTTCTCTGTGCAGAGTACAAAGAGGTTCTATGAGCTTAAGGTGAACCTTTCCTTAACCTTAACCTTCCTTGTCAATTTTGACACCTTCTTTGGCTCCAGCGGATTATCTCATCTTGACTTGCTCCTTATGGACCATCCCAATTCTTTCATGGTTGGTGCTCTCGGATTTACTTTTAAACAGGTAGTTTTGAGCTGTTGAAACTTTCAATTCTGCCCCTAATTATGGATTAGCGGGCAATAGAGATTAAGGAGGTAGGACACGAAGAAGATACTGAGACTGAGTGATGGGGTAACTGTTCTCCTTTGAAATTGATATGCATTTTGGTGAAGAGCCACAGGCAAATATTGAAGCTCCCGGTAAAACTTTCCTCAATTATCAAGCCGTGATAAAGGGGGATCTCGAAGTTCCCGACCGGAATTATCTCGATGCTACTCATGACAGAAAAGTTGGTCACATTACAGCATCTTACGGCCTAGAGGATTTTGAGGATGGGATAACTTTCTGGGTCAAGTAAGATGTTCATGCAATAGTTGGAGTTGAGAACATCGTAACTCTTCATCAAGGACCTAAAAAGGAAGTTTTTCTGTTGCCTGATTCAAATGCCTGTTCATAATCTATAAAACTGAGGACTAGAAGTGTCTGATGATTCAGACTCTTTTCTAGTTTTTGTCGTAGGTTTCCATGTCCTCTCTAAATCTCACTGAAAAGTTTGTATATATGTTACCGTGAATGTCCGAAGTCTGGCTAATGTCGACATTTACCGGTGAATGTCCGAAATTCCTTTTTCTCTGCTTGGATTGAACTAGCTTTGCGAGTCAGCTTTTTCAATCTCATGCAAGTTACGATGGTAAAAGTTAAGGTTAGGTTATGTTAGTTTAGGTTAAATTTGGTTTTCAAAAAGTTCGTGGTAACGAACTGTAAGTAAAAAGCGACCCGGCTCAATAGTAACCGAAACTCTAAAAAACGGAATTTTGATACCAACAGATGCATCAGAAGAATTGGATTTTTATGCTGATTTCAAATATAAAAGTTTCAACAAGTTTAGTCTTGCCCATCAAAAGTTACGCGCCTGAGAAAATTTGCCTTCTTTTCGAAAAAAGGGGGAACAACCCCTAAAAGTAATAGAACTTCAATGAAAATCACACCATCAGATTTTGCGTATCAGAGAACCCTACTATAGAGGTTTAACCTTCTATCTGCAAAAATGTGGAATTTTGTATTTTTTGCCAGAAGAAAGATCACG